>OX439129.1:5298712-5328712 GCA_949318235.1 Ecdyonurus torrentis
AGTATTGACCGTAGAAAGTTCAGTAACCAGATTTTTGACATCCTAAGGACGAGCTGATTTCATTAAACTGGTTACTGAACCTCGAACGATTAGTATTTGCCGAGAGAAAAGTGGACTGATGACGTCACAGGCTTTCTAGGCCGATTTTCAAAAATTAATTAAAAATACTTCGCATGCTCCAATCGTCCTAAGAAAAAAATATTGCCACAAAAAATTTTTAAGCTCTTTCCAAAAATATCATAAACTCAACAAAACAAAAAAGTAAATTCATCACCTTCCTCATTGCTGATTGTAAATAATGTAACATAACATCTGGACTGTTAAAATATTATTATTGCTCAACAATTTATTTTATAATAAATATTATTTTATACATCATTTAATTATAATTATAAATTGTATTATTATCCTATTTTTTTTTTTTTTTTTTTTCTTTTCTTTTTTTTCTAGGAAGAGATGGTATATACAAAGGTTATGATAAAAAGTTATATCAATTTACCTTGACTTTGTTTCCCCGCATATATCAAGACTTGACTTGTAGTTTTTGTATTTTATACCTTAATTGACTTTGTTTCCCCACACATATATTGACTTGTAGTTTTTGTATTTTATATATTTGATTACACCACATTTCACAGCATACAGTTGTAATACATTTTAATGTAGATTATATATCAGGTTAAATTATTATCAAAAAATTTACATAGCTTAAAATATGTAAAAGTATGTCTAGTATTTTTCATTGAAATTTCTCTTAAGGCGGGAAATCAGCTACTGCGGGATTTGACTAAAAAGTTGTAAAGACAGAAAAATCTGAAATTTTGTACAGTGATACATTAGGATTAGGTATCTTCAAAAATGTAAAAATTTTGGGGGGTCACCATGCTAGATTTTTAATTATGATTTTTCTAAGTTTTAGTCCCATAAGAGCTCATGTTAATTTCAATAATTAATTTCTCTCTTATCTGATAGTCACGGGTTCTGAAAATTTTATCATAGGTAGCTGTTACTATTAACTTTCAAATGGCATCATAAAATTTGGAAGTTTTCTTTTTAGATTTTGAGATACAAGCTATCTATATACAATCCTCAATTGGATCGGTCGAGTAGTTTGCTTAAAATCGCCAAAGAGAGAGAGAGAGAGAGAGAGAGAGAGAGAGAAGAAACAAAAGTGTTTGACGTATATAGTTAGTTCATAAGCGTAATGTTAAATGAGGGGACCCTTGGCTCTCCCCGCGCGCTATATAGCGATAAGCTCGATCTATTATAGATTATGTATTTACTTTTAGTTTTCGTAACGTATTTTTACATATTTTTTACAATGTCGTTCTGTAAGATCATTCATAACAATCCAAAATCTGAATAACTTTTTGTTTACAGCTTATTGTCAATATAAAATATGGTTAAAAATGTATTTATTTCCTAAGTTTGTTATTTAGACGGTTACTTAATTTTTTATACCGTTTGGTTGGATCCGACGAGGCTCTCAGTATTTTTTTTATTGACGGATTGAAGCTGGACAATGATTTTCATTTGTGTCAGATTTAATTTTTGTGTTTCTAATTTGAGATTGGAAATAAATTTTGAGCTATAGATCCAGAAATTGAAATGAAAGAAAATCATTTCATATGGTCGGTGTACATATATACTGTACTTTTGTGGGCTGGGGTCCATGTATAGGCAATATGGGCAAGGTCCATATATGGTCCATAATAAAGAGGTTGAGCGCAGTACAAAACTCGAGCACTCAATTTCATTACACAATGGATTGTACTTTGGTTCTAAGCCAAGTTTTATTAGAGAGGGGACTTGAAATTTATAGAAATAAATTAAATTATAAATATAGTATATAATACTATAACTTGGAAGTAGAAAAATTAACGACTTTTTGTTTACTTTATAATTTCATTTTATTATATATATATTATATTCCGTGCATTATTATTCCTATATACTATATATATGTGTGTGTGTATATATATATATATATATATATATATATATATATATATATATATATATATATATATATATATATATATATATATATATATATATATATATATAATATATATTAAAAACAAATGTTGAAATCAGTGAATTCCTATGGATAAATGGTGATGGTTATGCAGTCCACACTGGCTTTGAATGGCATTTTCAATGACTTGAGCTGAATATCCTTGTTCACATAAGTTGACGAAAGCGTAAAGCTGACTCATAGCATGAGGGTTCTATAAAATACAAAATAAAAAGTGAATACAAAAAAAATGGCAGCATCTTATTAAGGCGGTACTGCAGGATATCATTTGACTAAAAGGTTGTAAGAAAAGAAAAATCTGAATTTTGCACGTCAAGTATTTACAAAAGTGAAAAAAAAAAAAAAAAAAAAAAAAAAAAAAAAAAAAAAAAAACTTGAGAGGGCATCATGCTACAGTTTAAAAAGATGTTTTTTTTTTAAGTAGCCCAATACCCAATAAGAGCTCATGTTAATACCAATAATTATTTTAATAACCCCAAGACTATAATGTAAATAAAACATATTTATAATAAATTATATTCATCACGTGATAATACCTGAGCAATGTTATAACAAGTCTGGTCAAACTTTCGAACACTGCTCTCATAACAGTCAAAGTTGGATAATTTCATTCTCTGAGCAAGCAGGTCCTCGGTTCGAGTCTTGGTAGCAGCCAACACTAAGCGCACGATACCCTTCACTTGTCGCTCCAGCTCGTGACGTAACTGCGCAACAATTGAACATACATTATAATTGCATGTGTTCTAATTTGTATACTCCTTACACACTGAGCGAGACAAGCAGCAAAATAATAATTAAAATAATAGATAGATATAGATAGATAGATAGATAGATAGATAGATAGATAGATAGATAGATAGATAGATAGATAGATAGATAGATAGATAGATAGATAGATAGATAGATAGATAGATAGATAGATAGATAGATAGATAGATAGATAGATAGATAGATAGATAGATAGATAGATAGATAGATAGATAGATAGATAGATAGATAGATAGATAGATAATAAATAGACTAATGAAGTTGCAAGATCATGTATGTGTTATCAAGCTGCATTTTTTTTTTTTTTTTTTTTTACAGACAAAAACTTTACTTGCATATATTATGCCACAAAAAAAAAATCAGCAAGAAAACTTTTATTAATAAAAACAATTATATTATCAGAACTGCAAATTATTTTTTTATCAAAGTTACTTGAAATTTAAAATAAATGTAAAAAAAAAAAAAAAAAAAAAAAAAAAGCTTTTAAACTCAGTAAGCTGTATAAGTGAATTTTTTAATTAATTAAGCTTTTATTGTCAAGATGTATATCTATATTATGCATCTTGAGCTTTGTGTTATATTTCCCATAGGGAAAGTATTACATCACTTTTATTTTGTTGTTGGGATTTCTCTATCACTCTTCCTTCTATCGTAAATTTCCTTTTAAAATATTAAAATTCTCGTATGTTAAAACAAGTCTAAATATTTTTACTCAATAATAAAAAAGAGTAACAGACCAACAATATAGACCAACAATGGTAAAGAACAACATACATATACATACCTTCTTCATACGGTGTAACTCAAATTGCAATCTTTGTTTTTTATTGGCGTCATTTTCAGATTCAATTCTTTTCTGCAGCAAAGCCAAGGGAACGTCTCGGGCTGACACAACGTCCTTGCAAATAATAAACTTTGTTAGCATATAATATTAACAATTATATATATATATATATATATATATATATATATATATATATATATATATATATATATATATATATATATATATTTTATTCAAGTAACAAAATAGAAGTAATAATAAGTTTCAAAGAACCTCCTGTATCTGTCGAGCCTGCCGGGTTATTTTACTGAAAATAATATCATTTTAAAGAGCCCCCCTGCTGGCCTTTTAAAAATAATTTTGCTCTCAATGATAAACCATATGAGACAGCCGAGACAAGACCATTTTAAATACACTTATTATTATTATTTTTTTTTTTTTTTTTGCTTTTATATTGTGTTATTGTGCTACACCAATCCCAGTCCCAGTCAAGACATTGTCTTATCGATAGATAAGGACTTTCTAAAAGCACACACGGGCCGGCCACGGCCTATAGAACACAGCCCGGCATTCGCCATGACAGCCTAGAGAAACCGTGGAAACATCTAGGCAGGCTGGTCGGTGCAATCACATCGATCATGCACCTCCCGAATGTTGTGCGTCGTCATGAAATGCATTTAAACATACATCGTGCAACGTGTTGTGCTCTCACATTTCACGTACGCACCCAGCAGTGGCTCGAACCTATACTTGGTGAGGAGTACAAAGTTACGAGTCAGCTGCCTTCACCACTCGGCCGTACCAGCTCGGTACTCTTACAAACTACAGAGAATACTTGTAAAGTAGGCAACCCATGCTACAATTTCCATTTGTAGACCCGGAATTGATAACGTCATGAAGTCCTAACGATCTATTTTAACAAAATTCCACACCTAGTCTGTGAGGCTACAGAAGGGTTGAAGAATATTGTACGTGTATGAGTTCCATATACTCATGCATGATTTTTAAGTTTTTGACGCCGCAGAGGAGTCTTTTTTAACAGTCTTCGGTTAGAATATCTAAATACGATATAACGATCATACTCAAAGAAAATAAAAAAATAAAAAATTTAAGAAAATTATTGTCACATCGATACGATACTTTTTACTCCAATTATTTTAAATAAACTATAATGATCAGTGATCACTATTTTAAAAAAAATACTTATGATCTGCCAAGTATAGATTTTTGATCATATTATATATGCGTTTCTGATTTAAGCATATATATATATACTATATACATATAATGCCTATATACTGTATTATATTATATTATATTATATTATATTATATTATATTATATTATATTATATTATATTATATTATATTATATTATATTATATTATATTATATTATATTATATTATAAAATACTATACTATATTATATTATTATATTATATTATATTATATTATATTATATTATATTATATTATATTATATTATATTATATTATATTATATTATATTATACTATACTATACTATATTATATTATATTATATTATATTATATTATATTATATTATATTATATTATATTATATTATATTATATTATACTATACTATATTATATTATATTATATTATATTATATTATATTATATTATACTATACTATACTATATTATATTATATTATATTATATTATATTATATTATATTATATTATATTATATTATATTATATTATATTATATTTTTTTAATACAATTGGGAACACGATTATACGCATTCTTACATTTCCAGGATGCCGTGCTATGGTGCCACGCTCGGTGCCTTGTATTCTATCAGCAGCAGTAGAAGAGTCCATTGAAAATCCTATGAAATCTCGCAGCAACATGGAGCCCACGTTCAAGTCTCCGTACTCCTCGACGTGGCTCGAGTTTGTTCTCGTCCGGACTACCTCGAACTGGTGATGCAAAGTGGCGCGGCTTAAATCTTCCTGCAACCATCAACGGAAATTAATATATATATATTTTTATATATATATATATATATATATATATATATATATATATATATATATATTAAAAATAATAATAAAAACGTATTTTGGAAAAAAAATGTAATTCATTGAATTTTACTTTAAAATTATAATAGTTGTTTTAATTGTTTGATGTATATAATTATTAATTTAAATTTCCAAATTCAAAATTTCTTTATTTCTCTCTTTCCTTCAATCGTATACAATATACATCGTGATCGTATTATTGTGAAAATAAAGTTCCTCGCTCTTATGTCGCCGCTCCAAGTCGTTAAGTTTTTTATTATAATTATGTATAATTATTATTAAGTATAATTTCAGCTGCAATAAGGATTTTACTTGACTAATTTTCACGTCACTGCGAAGTATACTGTAGCTCGTTCTATAAACTACACACAAATATTGAGCCAGCTTCGAAAATGTTCCTTTGTTAAAAACATCTGGTTATGACGTCGTTACCTGTTTACTACGTTTATACATATGGTCGATCATTTTGTTATTTCTTCTTTTAGAACTTTGAATTTGATAAGAATGAAAGAAACTTCCCAAAAAAAAGTTTCAGTTTCAATATGCGACTCACTTTTATTGGCTCAAAAAACAAGATCAACCAATGAATGTGTCTTATTTTGTTGGTCAGGCCAATCACTGTTAATGGAGGTTATCGGTTTAGCGCGCGGGGAGATGCGGGGAAAGCTAAGGGTCCCCTAATTTAACATTACGCTTATGGGGAAAACACGTTTTTTGTGATTTTTGAGAAAACTACTCCACCGATTTCGGAGAAATTTGAATGAGAAATACTAGACATACTTTTACGTGTTTTAAGCCATAATCATTTTTATGCATTTTTTTTTAAACCGATAACCTCCATTGTTGAGATTCACTTTAATTTACAGAACGAGCTTGTGAAACACAGCCTATAGTGCTAAAATAAAATGCATTTTCAAACAGATCTGACCTGCTCCGTGGTTTGCATCCACATGACACTGAATAGATCTCCCAGGTAAGTATTTCTATCTTTATCGAAGTAACACGCGTAAGAAGACTCGTGAGGATCTGCAGCCGTAGTAGCAAAAACTGAGCAAATATAAGAAGTTGAAACAAAAGTAAATTTTTAATTAGATTTTGTACGACAAGTTGAATAAGTTACACTTACTGTTCATATCGTCAGGTAGAATTGTGTCAAACATCGACCCAGATTCACAGGCCTCCACGTACAAGACAAGCTGCAACAAATAAGCACGCAATCATTGTAACAATCTTGCGATAGAATGTTTGTATTTATTAAAATTAGCTTGGGGGTGACACTCATGCTTTTTTTTTTTTTTTTTTTTTTTTTTTTTTTTTTCCTCTTTTTTTTTTTCTTTTTCTTTTTTTTTTTTTTCTTTTTCTTTTTCTTTTTTTTTTTTTTTCTTCCATTTTTTATGAATTTATTCGTCCTATAAAATGTGCATACGTATATCACTGAGCAAATTTTCAGGATTTTCGTTCTTTACGACCCTTATAGTATAATTCAGACACGCTGGAGATTTATTATACCTTTGCAAACTTGTTACTTGCAGACATTTTCTGCAAGGTATCGAGCAGTTGAGAGGCATACACGAGGTCATTGGGCATCGCCAGCAAGCCTGGAGCACCGTGGTCCACGAAGTTCACAAAAATATGATCGTGAGGTCCGCTATGGAACATCGTAACATACAGTATATAATAGTACATAAAATAAAGGAACCAAATAAAACTAACAAGGAATGTATTACAGATTTTGTGGATTTTTTTACACGAGTGTATAGGGGAATATATGGTCTGGACCCCCCCCCCCCCCCCCGTCAGGTATAATAAAGCCAGTCTTGGGTTTGATACCCAAAATTTCTATAATGTTACTATATATTCTAGCCTTACACTAACGATATCGTTATTTTTAAATCATCGCCCACCCACGATAACGATAACCATAAATCATAGTGCAATTTTTTTATTGAGATAAAAATATTTCAAATCTTGCTTTCATGACTGTACTGTACCCACCTCATTTATATACTTTTTAATTTTTAGGAGCTTTTTTTTTTTTTTTTTTTTTTCTTTCTTTCTTTTTATACTTTGTGTATATTTTTTTTTCTTACTTTTGGAGCAAAAATTATCAATGTGACAATAATATCGTAAATTTAATATTTGTTAATCTATATAAAGCAAATATTGCTATCGTTAAGTATAGTTATTGTATATACGATAATCAAACCCATACAAGACTAGATAAAGACATGGGCAAAGCGGCGGTGCATGTTAACTCCTTTGCCTACCCTCTTGCCTACGCTACTGATGAAAACCAATTTAAGCTAGTTTTTATAATTTTTAGAATAATATTATGTTTATTTCTTATCTATTTAAGATTGCAATGTTTTAGAAAAATTTGACCTCTAAAATGAACTTATATGCTGAACTTTTGGACACTCACGAGTCAATCACCCTGCCTGAGCCAATGCCTTTGACAGATGCTTTGTCTCCCCGGAGAACTGATAAGAACACACTCGCGTTCACTGCCTGCAAAATATGGAAAAGCAAAATTAACGTACGTACAGCTCTGGCCAAAAGTTCCCGAACAGGGTAGCGGCGCCCGCTGCGTTTTCTGATAACGATAACATTGGGTGGTTGCGGGTTGCCTTATGCAAATCGTTCGGGAACTTTTGGCCAGAGCTGTACATACATCTAACAAATAATCGCTGAAAAGCTTGTACACAGTTTTGCAATGCTTTAAGTATTGTAGAATCAACGGTTATGACGTCACTAAACCTTGACAATCAGATGATAAAAGCGTAAATGACGTCACAAGCGTTAGAATTACAATGGAATAAACGTTAAACTTTGCCGTTGCAAATCTACGATTTTTCTATTTACTCCCAACGCTTGTGACGTCACTAATAACGTTTTCATCGTTAACATTTCAACGTCGCATAACCATTAATTCCAAAATATTGAAAGCATTGCAAAACTGTGTACATGCGCTCTTTGACGCTTATTTTTTAGTGTGGCAATGAAATGTTTTTAAAATAGGAAAGTTAACAGAATAAAAATGTATATAGTTGTTAAGTTTTTTTTTATTTATTTATTATTATTATTTTTAAATATTTAAATTTGGGTATATGTACTCACATCTCCTGTGTAGTCTTTAGGCACTCCTTGGTAGACGTCACTTCCATTCGGTTCATTGATCAGAAATCCGGGAGTTGGGTTGCTGCGAACATACGTTAAATTGCACGTCTTACTATATATCACGCAAATTGAATTCACAAATAGAAAAATAAAATTTATATATCATTGAACATCATGACTTTATTTATATATAAAAGTAAACATTTAAGAAAGAAATATTCGCCCCAGAATATAAATGTGAAATAAACCACTAGGTTTTGATGCCATTTTAGACCTAATGTTATGTAGCATAAAAAAGGTCTAAAATTGCATTAAAACCTAGTGGTTTATTTCACATTTATATTCTGATCACCAAAGTTGCAGAAAGTGTTTTATTTATAATTCATCAAAGTTATGTTTTATTACTAGGAAGACTTTATAGGTTGGTAATTTTATTTTATGTTCTAAAAGAGAACATCGTCCTGAATCAATAGGGTGTGTGTACATGACGTCATTTTGAATGCCTGAATCAATATAATGCAATTTTTAATTTTTAAGCTTTTTACCTATATAATTATTATTTATTTGTAATATTAACTTAACGTTAACGTTATATAGTTAGGGACAAATTATAGAGGTAACGTTATCGTTAAAGTTATATAATGTTATTTATTTGAAATAACTTAAAGCCATAGACCACATAAAACAACATATGCTTTTTAATGAATAAACACAAAATAGGATCTTAAAAACTGATGACAATTTTTACCAGAATGTTAATGTAACCCCACAAAAGAGCTTGAAAAAAATGTAAAGTATGCAATTTGCGTGAATATTCCTGTTTATGACGTCATTAACAGGCAAAAACTAGTATGAAAATGTTGTGCGGGTTGCATAAATCTAAATTTTCTGATCACTGCTACGGGGCTACTGTTGGGTTTGAGACTAACTAACGTTATTTATATAAGTCCCATCAAGTGTTTTGTCATATAAATAAAAATGTTTTGATGTTTTCTATGCCTTTAACGTTAACGTTATATAGTTAGGGACAAATTAGAGGTAATGTTATCGTTAAAGTTATATAATGTTATTTATTTGAAATAACTTAAAAGAATAGACCGGAGAAAAACATTAGCATTTACATCACAAAACACTTGATGGGACTTACATAAATAACATTATAGTTTGTCTCAAAACCCAACAGTAGCCCCGTAGCAGTGATCAGAAAATTCGATTTATGCAATCCGCACAACATTTTCACACTAATTTTAGCATGTTTCTGACGTCATAAACATGAATTTTCACGCAAATTGCATACTTTACAGTATTTTCACGCTCTCTCGTGGGGCTATATTAACATTCTGGTAAAAATTATCATCAGTTTTGAAGATCCCATTTCGTGTTTATTCATTATACAAAGCACATGTTGTTTTATGTGGTCTATGGCTTTAAGGTTATAGAAAACATGGTACTAAAAACTGATGGTACTCGATCTACATCAATAAAACTGTAAGGTAAGGTAGTGACTGCAGTGACTACCACAACTCACTCTGCACTGTGGGCGATGTCATCATACATCATGACAACAATGTTCTCGTCTGGGATGCCATTGTTGTGTAGGATTTGATACGCATGACAGAGATCAGCCTGAAAATTACGTAATTCATTGTTGACAAAAGTGAAGCAATTTTGTTACAAATACAATTAAACATTACAATGGGGGTTTTCAAACACAATTGTAATTTCCTTATGGAAAATAAAAACATAATAAATAAATACAATATTATTATATTATTATTATTATAAATACAATACAGTATATATATATATATATATATATATATATATATATATATATATATATATATATATATATATATATATATATATATATATATATATATATATATATAATATATATATATATATATATATATATATATATATATATATATATATATGGCGTATTGTACCTACATTCCGTTCAAATCTTTATATTATATGGACCCGTTACAATCATTATGCGCTTTTTATCACAATGTTTGTGGTGCCTATGCACTGGAAAATAAAAAGTCTTCAAATTTCAGAAATCACATGCAGATCTGTATTATAGAAAAAAAATTCTAAATAAATATTTTATATAATATTCTGTTCTGTTCTGTTCTATTCTATTCTATTCTATTCTATTCTATTCTATTCTATTCTATTCTATTCTATTCTATTCTATTCTATTCTATTCTATTCTATTCTATTCTATTCTATTCTATTCTATTCTATTCTATTCTATTCTATTCTATTCTATTCTATTCTATTCTATTCTATTCTATTCTATTCTATTCTATTCTATTCTATTCTACCTGTTCTGTTCTATTCTATTCTGTTCTGTTCTATTCTGTTCTATTCTATTCTATTCTATTCTATTCTATTCTATTCTATTCTATTCTACTCTATATTCTATTCTATTCTATTCTATTCTATTCTATTCTATTCTATTCTATTCTATTCTATTCTATTCTATTCTATTCTATTCTATTCTGTTCTGTTCTGTTCTGTTCTGTTCTATTCTATTCTATTCTATTCTATTCTATTCTATTCTATTCTATTCTATTCTATTCTATTCTATTCTACTCTATATTCTATTCTATTCTATTCTATTCTATTCTATTCTATTCTATTCTATTCTATTCTATTCTGTTCTGTTCTGTTCTGTTCTGTTCTGTTCTATTCTATTCTATTCTATTCTATTCTATTCTATTCTATTCTATTCTATTCTATTCTATTCTATTCTATTCTATTCTATTCTATTCTGTTCTGTTCTGTTCTGTTCTGTTCTGTTCTGTTCTGTTCTATTCTATTCTATTCTATTCTATTCTATTCTATTCTATTCTGTTCTATTCTATTCTATTCTATTCTATTCTATTCTATTCTATTTTATTCTATTCTATGCTAAATAGAAATAAAATGCCACAAAATATATCATATAAAACCATAATACTAGAAATACAAATAAAATTAAAAGTACTGTATTATACTATTTAATATATAATAAATAAATAAATCTATATTTTATATTATAAAAGAACTGAAATGTATAATATAAGGGTCCTCTCTGCAGTTGTCTGAATAATAATATTTATAATAAATTGCCATTGGATATGAGAAAGTAAAATAATTTAATATAGCGCATTTAAAAAAGAACTAAAAGTTTTCCTCTTACCTAAGTAGTATTACTCAATTGATGAACACATTATTATGAAAGATGACACAATTTAAATACAAAGTGTAATTTTATACGTAAATGTCGTTTTTTTTTTTTTTTTTTTTTTTTTTTTTGTAGGTATAAATTTTATTGACAATCATGTCTGCATTGTTATTTGTGGCAATAACCTAAACTAATGCATTTATTTGTATTATGAATGTTGGGGTAAAAGAAATGACGAATAAATAATTGGGGGAAAAATTTTGAATTCTACACGGAAAACATAAATTTAAGGAATTATTCAGATACATACAGAAGTATAACTGATCGTCATGAGTACAAAATCAATAACTTAATTGTTTGAGTTAACTCGTTAGTATAAACGTAATTTCTTTAGTGGTAAATAGTTAACTCTTTAGATATTAAAAAAAAAATATTTCCTTTTCTTTCCTTTCTTTTCCTTTCCTTTCCTTTCCTTTCCTTTCCTTTCCTTTCCTTTCCTTTCCTTTCCTTTCCTTTCCTTTCCTTTCCTTTCCTTTCCTTTCCTTTCCTTTCCTTTCCTTTCCTTTCCTTTCCTTTCCTTTCCTTTCCTTTCCTTTCCTTTCCTTTCCTTTCCTTTCCTTTCCTTTCCTTTCCTTTCCTTTCCTTTCCTTTCCTTTCCTTTCCTTTCCTTTCCTTTCCTTTCCTTTCCTTTCCTTTCCTTTCCTTTCCTTTCCTTTCCTTTCCTTTCCTTTCCTTTCCTTTCCTTTCCTTTCCTTTCCTTTCCTTTCCTTTCCTTTCCTTTCCTTTCCTTTCCTTTCCTTTCCTTTCCTTTCCTTTCCTTTCCTTTCCTTTCCTTTCCTTTCCTTTCCTTTCCTTTCCTTTCCTTTCCTTTCCTTTCCTTTCCTTTCCTTTCCTTTCCTTTCCTTTCCTTTCCTTTCCTTTCCTTTCCTTTCCTTTCCTTTCCTTTCCTTTCCTTTCCTTTCCTTTCCTTTCCTTTCCTTTCCTTTCCTTTCCTTTCCTTTCCTTTCCTTTCCTTTCCTTTCCTTTCCTTTCCTTTCCTTTCCTTACCTTTCCCTTTTTTTTTTACAATTGTATGTGTATTTAAATAATTTTAAATAATTTATTATAAATAAAAAATTCTTTATTTAAGAAACTCGCTTTAGATAATTTTTTCCGTGTATTCTATTCTATATGACTATATAGTTTTATTGTATGTATATCTTACCTGATGTCTATAGTTATAATACTCCTTAGATCCAGCTACCAACAAAGCCCAAATTTTACCCCCATGAGGTAAAGCTAAACAAGATTGTATAATTAAAACAATTAACGTAATAACTGCGTACTTAACGCTGCCTCGTGACATCTTGTTTGATCACGGTCACCTAGCAACGAACAACTAACTGTTGGTGCTCACTTGGTGCTCACTCACTATATACGGAGGTCAATTTCCTCCTCTTCATCTTGTCATGTCACGTGATTATAATTTTTGTACCACGTGTTACGTTTTGTGTGCATGATATGAACACAAGCAGGAAAAGAGGAGAAGTTTGCATATAATTAAATATCAAACACAACTTCCCCTTCATTTGAGAGACGAAAATGCAGCATTTTAGTCTCTGTTTGTCAATATATTTTCAATTTCCTTTTAATTGCATTTTGTGTGTTTGTGTGTTATGTGTGTGGGCACGGTGTACTGTGTGTGTGTGTGTAGGTGTGTGTAGGTGTGTGTGTGTGTGTGTGTGTGTGTGTGTGTGTGTGTGTGTGTGTGTGTGTGTGTGTGTGTGTGTGTGTGTGTGTGTGTGTGTGTGTGTGTGTGTGTGTGTGTGTGTGTGTGTGTGTGTGTGTGTGTGTGTGTGTGTGTGTGTGTGTGTGTGTGTGTGTGTGTGTGTGTGTGTGTGTGTGTGTGTGTGTGTGTGTGTGTGTGTGTGTGTGTGTGTGTGTGTGTGTGTGTGTGTGTGTGTGTGTGTGTGTGTGTGTGTGTGTGTGTGTGTGTGTGTGTGTGTGTGTGTGTGTGTGTGTGTGTGTGTGTGTGTGTGTGTGTTATGTGTTATTTTCTACTGGCGAGATGTAATTATAAATATTAATTTACATATATTTTATCTAGATGGCGCGAGAATTCATATTTTGATGCCACAATTCTTATACTTTCTAATTTACAAAATACGCAAAATACGCAAGAAAATAAAAATTTCTGTTAAAAAGGGAATATTTTTTAGAAATTTATGGAAAGAAATTATTGTCAAATTCAAAGACGAAAACTGCGTCGAAACTTGGAGATTAGAATTGTGCAGTATATATTTATAATACCGCCTGCATCATAAGTTCAGATTTCATGAAAAAAAATATATATATGTCATCGAGGTCATAATATGTCAAGTACAGACACTTTGATGTAAAATTTTACTTTATATTGTACCTTCCTTATATAACTAACAAGCAATCATGATAATGCAGAATTACGCTAAGTAAAGTCGACTTCATATTTATTATGATATACATACTGCCATAAGGCAACATTATTTAAATGTTTTAGCGTCTGTACAGTATGTATATAAGTAAACTAAGAAATTTTAATTCTATTGGCTTTATAGTCATACAATGCGATCAGATGGAGATTTCAGTTGATTCAATTTAAATACATGTTATTGGAGGTCATCGGTTTAAAAAATTGTTAAAAAGTTTCTATGGCTTAAAACACGTAAAAGTATGTCTATATTATTTCTCATTTAAATTTCTCAAAAATCGGTGGAGTAGTTTTCTCAAAAATCGCAAAAAACGTGCTTTTCTCCATAAGCGTAATGTTAAATTAGGGACCCTTAGCTTTCCCCGCAGCACCCCGCGCGCTAAACCGATAACGTCCATTGAAATCAATATTTATTTTAGTTAAAAAACTATACATGGCCTATATATTATATGCTATGCTATGCTTTGCTTTGCTTTGCTTTGCTTTGCTATGCTATGCTATGCTATGCTATGCTATGCTATGCTATGCTATGCTATGCTATGCTCTATGCTATGCTATGCTATGCTATGCTATGCTATGCTATGCTATGCTATGCTATGCTATGCCATGCTATGCTATATGCTATGCCATGCTATGCTATGCTATGATATATGCTATGCTATGCTATGCTATGCTATGCTACGCTATGCTATGCTATGCTATGCTATTATATGCTATTTACTATTATAACTGGCTACATACTCGTACATTTATTTTTTCAATATAAATTAAATAATTAAATAGATACAAAATCAATAAATTATTACCATAGATAAATAACACTCGGCATACGGGGTATTATGTTATATTTTACAGCTTACATTCTGGTAAAAATATATAAATAAAACACACAGATATTATTAAGTTTTATTTTATTATTACTATAAATTCTATATATAAAAATATAAAAAATTTGTACATAATTTACAGAAGTTGTACATCAAAAAAATTTGTTCTTCTTCTTTTAGAACTCATTTGTTTGAACAAAATAATATATTATAAATTGTAAATCTATCTATTAAAAAAAACTGCAGTACATTAGCTTACATAACATATATAGGAATTCCAAACAAAATACTGAAACTCTACGTGACATTTTTATTAATAAATAACTTCATTTATACAAAAAGAGATGCGATAGTAAACGTATCAATAGCACCACAATGAGTGCGTCTGTTTACTCAAAATGCGGAAAAGGAAGTGCCGGAAAAGGAAACCACGTGACGGTAAAAGTGGGAGAAAGCTTGGTGCCAGCAGCCAGCCAGCAGCAAGATAAACCTTGAGCTACCTCCCACTTTTACCATCACGTGGTTTCCACTTCCGGCCACTTCCTTTTCCGCATTTTGAGTATACAGACGCACTCAATCTAATTACTTTATATAGCTATAGCCCTCCTAAGTGCGGGGAATCAAATCTGAAATACAAAATGGCAAGAATAAATTACGTAATTTATGCTGAATTTATGTTATTATAGCATAAATTATACAAAACTAGAACAGCATAAATTATTATGCTGTACAATATATAATTTATGCTATAATATATAACATAATTATTGTGCAATATAGCATAAATTATGCCGTATTGAATAAATTGTGCTGAAAATGAGCTAATAGCATAATTATTACGTATTTATTTTTGTCCACAAAAAAAAAAATGCCTTAGTTTAGGAATGAAATGAGAAATATATTTTACAAAAGCAAATTGAAAGCCCGGGTTCACAATATGCAACACTCGACATCACACTGTCGCACAAAGGCATTAAATTAACATATTATGCGAATGCTTTGATTTGACATAAGAAAATATCAGAGTATAAAAATATTTTCTACAGCGAGAACTACAAGAGAGCGAGATATCAGTGAGCAATTAACATAATAATAATATAATAAATATAAGACCACGCAATTTTGATTTTAAATATTAATGGACCTCTTACAAAGAAATGTTTTGAATTGTTACAACGAGTACGTGAAAATGACTTTTACATAAGAAATGTATTAAGAATATTCAAATTTATTTTAAATAGTTCGTTCATTGCAAGTGGTCCACTGTTTTCTCGAAACTAAATTTGATGAAAATTTAGGTAACTTTATTAAAGGTGTAGAACAAGAACCATGTCTAATATCCTAACATACCTAAATATCAACTTTGATTTGGCCAGAGCCATTGATTTCTAATTTATTTTACATTCATAAAATGGCAGCTGCGGGTTTGTGACATTACAGCTCGTCTGTTTCCACGCGCGTGGACTATAGTGAGCTGTGACGTCACAAACCCGCATCTGTGATTTTGTGAATGTAAAATAAATTAGAAATCAATGACTCCAGCCAAATTAACGTTGAAATTTAGGTATGTTAGGATATAAGGCATGTTTCTTGTTCAACGTGTTCTACGTACGCGCCTTTAAATACATAATTATGTTTATGAATATTTAAAAATAACATTTATGCCGTAAAACATAAATAATGATCATGGCAAAAACGATCAAGATTTCCAAATAACTTCTTTTGTTTTACAACTAACGTAATTGCCCACTAATAAAAAATTAATATTGCAAATGATTGAAATATTATACTTATACTTATAGTTTACTAAAATATTAAATTAAATGAAATTTAAAAAATATATATTACATTTTCACAGCATAAAAATAGTTTCATTAATGTTAAAAAAATATATATATTAATTTAGTTATTTATTTCAAATTAAAAATAATCAGGGGGCTGATTCAGTAACTTACTAATGAACGAAATTATTCGATATCTAACGCACATATATTTGTTTGTTGCAACAAAGCGAAAAAATTACAAAATTAGCCTCCAGCTTATTTATTTTACTACAAAAAAAAAACTCTTTCCTGTATATTTTGTTGTCATTTTCAAACTATATTAATAACAAAGCATTAATGCAAAACAATGTTTACATTGAAGTCGGCTGTAAATAATCAACCACAGCTTTCTAATTATTATAAATAAAAGTTTATCTTTAAAGTCAAATCAATTTTACGAGTAATTTTTAAACTTAAAGACATAGAAAACGATGAACAAAAAAAAAATTCTTCCAAAAAAAAAATTTCAGGTATTACCTGAAAATCAATGTTGATTTGGTTGGATTCATTGATTTCCAATTTATTTTCCACTCATGAAATGGTAGATGCGGACTCTGACGTCATAGCTCACATGGTCCACGCGTGCGTATAACAAGCAAGCGGTGACGTCATGAAACCGCATCTGATATATTTTGACTGGAAAATAAATGGACGATATCATCCAGATCAACATTGATATTCAGGTATGTTAGGATATTAGACAAGTTTTTGTTTTCAACGTGTTCTATAGGCCTTAAAGAAATTTTTAATTTTGTATAATTTAAATATAATATTTGATATACAAAAGATAGGACTTTGATGTTAGTAAATCTTGAATTATATTACAGTTACAATTTAGACGTTGTATGTTTATTTGTCTTATGAGAATCTGAAGGGATATTTGGCTTGTCTCTGAGGTCTGAGCGAGAGGACTGCAGGATGATGATGAGGCATAGTGTTCATCATACGATACTCAATCATATCCATGTCAGGGGGCATAGAGCGACCACCAGGGGGGTCCCCGGGGACTGGACGTCCATCAGGTAACACACGTACTACCATGGGTCCTCCAACTGCCTCGGAGTGGTGGTGGTGGGTGGGAGGTGGTGGAGGAGGTGCCATATCTAAACTGTCACCATTGGTGCTCGCGTATACCACGTCTTGGTTACTAGAGGATTCTTTCAAGTTACTGGGTAGTTGATTGTTATCGTCTGAAAGCAAACAGAATATTTGAAATTTAGTAAAACTGAAATGTATAAGCGTTCTAGTATGGCAAATCAAAGTACTATGACTGTTTTGAAGCCACTACTTTAAGCGATTTCGGTCATATCCACTTCCGTTTTTACTTACTATACGCATGTGCAGTACGTCGAAATGAAAGTGGATGTGAGCAAAATCGCTTATAGTCATGCAGCCTCAGGCAGTTGTTACTTTATAAGTAAATAGCATCAAATTGTATTCTATATTCTAATTATATTAAATTTTTGTTATTATTATTTTACTTGCATACTTTAAAAACTAATTCAACCTATTAACAGCATCAATGCTCTCAAATTAACTGACAAAATAAGTCATTTTCTCATACTGGCCAATATTATTTAGCGTTTGCTTATGGCGTCGACTTTATCATGAATGCAACCATACTCTATAATATAGCAAGCTTTAAAAACCTTGATCGTATAGGGTCTATGCATTCATGTTAAAGTTGACGCCATGTTGGATAATTCAATAACATGGGTGACATATAGGAAAATAACTCATTTTGCTATATGCAATATTTTTGAGAGCATTCATGTTGTAAATATGTTGAATTAGTATCTCAAGTATGGGAGAAAAATAACAATAACAAAAAATTAACGGATCTCCCAAAGAAAATTGTCTTAATTGAAGTTTGTCCTATGCTGAGCAATGTTATTCACTACTCCAGTATGGCCTCCCAGCGCACTAAATATGACGTCATGCGCATACACCCTATATAGTAAATGTAAAGTATATATTACACTATATTGTATTTATGTGGCTCTATGGTGTAAATAAATTTATGATATAAAATCTCTTCTCCATAATTAACAACGCAACAGCACTACAATATATATATATATATATATATATATATATATATATATATATATATATATATATATATATATATATATATATATATATATATATATATATATATATATATATATATATATATATATATATATATATAAGTTTTATAATATTAGTTTTCTTGTGCAAGAGGTAGAGCATGACTTTTCAATTAACACATTTTTGAGGTTAAAGTACAAGACATCATGCACGTACGCTAGTCTAATGTGAAGTAAACAAAAAGCTTGAAATCAACAATATAAATATATGGCGAGCATTGAGAAACTTCTGTGAGTTTGAAATATTATACGAAATCATATTCAAGATATAACATATAAGTCATGTTTCTTAAATATATGATCAAGTAAAACAAAATACACTATAATTAAATAATGATTATCTCTTATTTATTATGTTTTACATGAATTTCTAACTATAGATAAATATTTAAATTTATATGCTAAATACGTTTCTTTAAATAATACATTCTTACAAAATATTTAGACTTGGAGCATTCACCCATAATATTATATGTAGCCGCACTCATTAATAATACGTGTAAAAATAAGTTTAGTGCTGAGAAATTAAACAAACTGACAGCTCAACAATATTAACAAAGTGCTAGCAGACGACTTTGTGTTCATGTCTACATTTAACATGCCTTTATTCAAAATGTATTAAGAAATTCAAATTCAATTCAAAATACAAAATTCAAAATATGTTTATTCATTTCTTTCATCCTACAATCACAATATACAAAAGCATATCGGCTAAGGTTATTGTATCAGTTGATACAATTAGAAATGATAGTCAAAATACACATAATTATAATACATATTATAACATTAAATATCACAAAATTATATCTATACAGATATGTAGAAAAATTAAATCATGACTATAAATGCATTGCTATTCTGATACATTATCTTTTATAAACTCATCAATAGAATAATATTGCTTGTTTAACAGTAATGTTTTCAATGATTTTTTAAACAAAATAGGGTCTTCAATTTCTCTTATATAAGTTGGCAGATTATTATAAATCTGCAAACAACCACAGAAGGGACCTCTATTGTACATTTCAGTTCTTTTATAGACACTATTTATTTTCAATTTAACATTTCTTGTGTTGTGACTATGTTTTGTTTCATGACTAGTAAAAGAGGGTAAATTAAATTTAACTTTCATTGCACGAGAATGCTTTTTTTTATGGGGAAATGAAGCAGTTATAATTTAAATTAGAATAAAGCTGAAAATTTTACTGCAGCTTGCTGAATTTCAAAACTTTTGTTTTACTAAATGTCAAGTCAATTGAGTGGAAAAAAATAATGTGTAACTATATAATATATTGATTGAAATCCAGGAAAACAATTGAGGTTCAGCAAGCTACAGTCAAAATTTCAGCTTTAAGAAGTAATTCTAGCTCAAGTTATAGCTGCTTCATTGCCCCATAAGAAAGCATGTTAAATGTAGACAGGAACACAAAGTCGTCTGCTAGCACTTTGTTAGTATTGTTGAGCTGTCAGTTTGTTTATTTTATCACTGCACCTACTTTTGCAACGTCTGCTATTAGAGACTGCGCTTCGTCACGTTGACCATATAAGAAAAATAACATTGACAAGTAGAAGGAAAACGACAATTTTTACCGATTTAAAAATGAATAAAATTAATCTCATATAATAATTTCACCAATTGTAATGCAACAGATTTGGAGTGCTAAAATCGATTTTTTTTTTCTATACAGCATTAATTTTATATAATATTTACGATCATTTATTGCTGCAAATTCGTCATTAGGAAATTCAATAACAAAATATAATATGAAAGCTAAGTACAATGATTTGTAAATCACAGATTTTAATATAGATATATTATTTGAAAGTTATTATAACGTAGTTTTTAAATCATGTAACTTTGGTTTTAAGTCTTGCTACATAATTTGAGAGAGAGAGAGAGAGAGAGAGAGAGAGAGAGAGAGAGAGAGAGAGAGAGAGAGAGAGAGAGAGAGAGAGAGAGAGAGAGAGAGAGAGATGAAACTTACTTGCAGCCTCTGCATTGGCTTGGTCCGGTTGTTTGTCGTGGTCTTTCATCATAGCATCCCAAACTGCAACAATCATATCATTGTTGTATTGTACTGACCACACCAGGCATATTGTTACATCAATCGTAATAATTAAATAATGCAAGAGAAGAAAAAGTAAGCATATTACAACTGAATGCTCTTCCCAGTACAGCAATAATGAAATCTATTTTGTAATAATAACTGATGTATTTAAAAAATATAAAATAATACATTTTGTTTTAGAATGTTATCATTATATAGTTTCTTCTTCACTTTTTATGCAATAATTTAAAAGTTTAATTTTTAATACTATTTTTTTTAGTACATGGAACATAAAAATTTTATCTAAGAGAAATTCGGCTAATGTTGCATCAAAATTAATAGAATTTCATTTTTTTTAAATATAATTATAATATATAAAATACACCATAAAAAAAAGTGTTAGAAACTGAAACATTTTAAAGTGCAGTAAGATAATATTATATGATGGGAAAATGATATCGCGTGGGATTATTATAGTTTGACTTACGACGTTGAACGAATAGACTTTGTTCAGTATATTGTTACATCATAATGTCGATAACATTTCAACAAACAATCACGGTTGAATCTCAATCAAAGTCCCACGGTGGTATGGTGTAAAAGTCTAGCATCCATTCATTTACAAAATATAAAACTAACTCTCACTCTTATTATTATTATTATTATTCATCGTTTAATTATTATATTTAGGTTAATTGTTTTGTTAAAATGTTCCTTATATATACAATCCCATATATATATATATATATATATATATATATATATATATATATATATATATATATATATATATATATATATTCACTCTAAAAAATGGTGCATTACTTTAGTTACGAATCCTAACTTATTTAAGATAATACACTTTTAAGTTATTATTAGTAGCTAAAATAATGCATTTTAGCAAGTTGTTAAAAATAGCTAATTTAAGTTTTAAATTTTTTTTTAAAGGTTTTTTAGGCTATTTCAAGTTAAATTAGCTATTGTTAATAATTTGCTAAAATGCATTATTTTAGCTACTCATAATAACTTAAAAGTGTATAATCTTAAATAAGTTAGGATTCGTAACTAACGTAATGCACCATTTTTTAGAGTGTTATTATTATTTATATATATATATTATACACGTCAAATAATAAATATATGCCAGAAGTTCGTCTGTGTAATTAATAATTATTTAAATAATGACAAAGCAATTTGTACATATTTGATATTTAATCTTGTGATCACATAGCCTTGAGTTATTAAGAGATTTGGAGAGTGGTATACAACATAATACATATAACCAACACACATACATACATGCATGCAGTATTAAGAAAATTACTTAGAATTGTAATTTTCATTCAACCTTGTTATTATTAGCTTGTGTACAGTATAGCACTTTTTTTTTTTTTTTTTTTTTTTTTTTTTGCAAAATAGTTTTTTTTTTTTATAAATTTGTACCTTTTTTTACGTTTATTTGTAATTATTTGATATTGTATATTATTTCCATTTACATTTTAGTTTTTTTTTTATTCAGTATAATATTCACTGTATTTGACTTGTTGGTGATTATAAATAATCACACTGAACTAAAAATATCAAATATTTTATTTAATTAAGTCTACTATTTTAAAATTAATGTTGAAAAAAAAAAAACTTAATTTTTCCCCGTGGGAATCATTTAAATGTCTTGCGCGCCACGCAATGAAAAAAAAAAGTTATTTATTCCACTTCTTAATAAATTTGAAATTGTTTATTTATGAGACAACCGTTAATTACAAATAATACACTGAATTAAAACAAAAAAAGGTAATTCAGTTCTTTCAGATTTGCAAAAGTACAATAAAATGCCTAATATTATAAATAAAAGCTATAAATTGATATTTAATTGATTTGTGATGACTTACTGATTCCATGTGCATCTCTCTGGTAAGGGTCCATTGCGTCCAAATGATCATCCTCCATACGAGCAAGGCTACTTAAACCATGTACCATCATCTGCTTATTGCAATCTGTAATCACAACATACATCATCAGCAAGGTGATTAGCAAAGTGAGTGAGTGAGTGACCATCAGCTATACAGCAGCATCCTTGTATACAGTACCACAGTACGTATATATTATAACAAAATGATCAGGAAGCAATAATTACGTAAGGTCATATCTATATCATCATGATATACCAGATCTCCAGTCTTCACTTAGATACCCAACATTTATATAACGATACTATAGTATATTCTATATAGGGTGTATGCATTCTAGAGTCACACTATAGGGGGAATGCATTCATGTTAAAGTCGACGCCATGCTGGATCACTCAATAACATTGACCGCATAGGAAAATGACTCATTTTTTTCAGTTTAAAAATACTAGAAGCCAATATTTTTGAGAGCATTGATGTTGTTAATATGGATTGAATAGTATCTCAAATATGTGAGAGAAAAAAATAACCAAAACTTAAACAATTTTCCAAAGAAATATCTAAAAACGAAGTTTGTCCTATGTTGAGCAATGTTATTCATTACTCCAGTATGGCCTCCAAGTGTATTAAATATGTGGCCATGCAGATACACCTTATAAAAATATCGTTACTTTTAAAATATCGCCCACGATTACGATAATATATCATTAACTATTATAGTTTCTCGATAACGATATAACTATACATACCATAAAAATAAAAAAAAGCAATGTTTTTATTAAAGCCATAGACCACATAAAACCATTATGTGCTTTTTAATGAATAAACACGAAATGGGATCTTCAAAACTGATGACAATTTTTACCAGAATGTTAATTTAGCCCCACGAAAGAGCGTGAAAATACTGTAAAGTATGCAATTTGCGTGAAAATTCATGTTTATGACGTCAGAAACATGCAAAAATTAGTGTGAAAATGTTGTGCGGATTGCATAAATCTAATTTTCTGATCACTGCTACGGGGCAACTTTTGGGTTTTGAGTCAAACTAATGTTATTTATGCAGATCCCATCAAGTGTTTTGTGATATAAATGCTTATATTTTTCTCCGGTCTATTCCTTTAAAATAAAATATTTCAAATCTTGCTTCATGACTGTACTATATATATTTACAATAATTACTCGTTTTATTCATTTGTTTTTATTTATTTATATATATTATTAACATTATTTTTTTTTTTGTGCACTTTTCTTACTTTTTTGGCAGGTATTATTTCTTTGGTTTGAGCAAAGAGTATCGTTATCGATGCAACAATAATATCGTCAATTTTTGTCAATCGATATGACGTCAACTTTTATAAAACTGTTAATCTATATAACGTATCGATAACCAGAATATCGTTATTGTTATACTCGACTCAAAAAATCTCAGTCGATTTAAATCGGGCATGCCTAAAGTATCGCCCAATGTCACATTTTAGGAGAAGGGGGGCGGCTGGGCGATACCGTAAAAGGTCGAACGGCAGGTAACTCACGTATTTTGAGTCGAGTATAAAGTCCACGCCACGTAAGGATGTTCGATATTTCTTAAATAATCGTTTATTTAACCAAAAACTGTCATTTGAAATGGGCGATATCTGTGGGCGATCATGCAAACTAAAATGTTCTTGGGTGTAGTATTTACGATAATCGAACCCAAGTCTACAGATTTCAATTCAATTTTAACAGACTAACTTATTCCTCTCTTACGTAATTTACATGATTAAGATTGTTTCCTTGGGAAAGTAAAAGGAATCTTTTGTTCTTAAATTTTTTGAACTAAAGATGTTATTTTAATCATTTTATGCAATAATTATTTCGTGTTATAATATTTTATTATACTCGTATACACGTAGAAAAATAACTACGTAATAATTATGCTATACACGGATAACATAAATTTAATAAATTATTTAGATACATATCAATAACTCTTTAGTACTAAACAATAACTCTCTTACAAAAAGTCTAAAGAGTAACTCGTTAGTACAAACGCAATTTCTTTAGTGGTAAATAGTTAACTCTTTAGATTCTAAAAATTTTAGTATGTATCTAAAAAATTTATTATGAAAAGAGTCTAAATATGAACTCTTTAGATAATTTTTTCCGTGTAGCTCTTTTTTAGCTTTATTTGCCCAAAACAACATAATTTATCTTATACTGCATAATAACTATGTTACAATAACATCAATATTATGTTCTACATCATATTGTAGCATAATTATATCCTTTATAATGACATAAATGCAGCATAAATTATGTAACGTATTTTTTCTGTGTAAAAGTAAGAAATATGTCATAGTATTATAATACAAAGTATTTGAAGTAATGTGGTATCCTTATTTGTAAAATTACGTTGTATACTGGGTAAATATAACATGTTTCATTATAAATATATTTATTAAAGTTCTGTAAAACAAAAAGTCAGGGTCTTATTTTTTATGTAAATACACGTACATAAGTAATCATAATAATTGTATACATATAACACAAACCTATATTTTGTAATATTATGCAAATAAGTAATTGCAAAATAATTGAAAAAAAAAATTAAGAACGTATTTCAGATTCAATTATGTATAAAATTAACGTAATAATTGACTTACAATAACTTTTGCATATGTTATTATTAGTAAATGAGAAGTATATAACTGTAAAATTACGAGTATTGTGTGTGTATGGAAAGTCACGATATTTCAAATATAATTGAAAGTAAAAAAAAGAAGCAAAAAGTCAAGGTTATTGCGGACATTATACTAATATAATATGATGTATTATGTATGTATGGGTACGTTTAATGTTAATATTTACTTTGCATCATACAATATTTGCTCATAACTTTTTACTTGTCAATTTTATTCTTTTCGTCTTTAAAAATACTCGAATTAAAGGAGTTTATGTCTTTTATTTTAACTGTACGAAAATTTTCAGTACAAATTTAGAAATATTTCGTAAAGCAAATACACTTTTTTCCTGTTTACGTTATTTCTTAATTTTTAACTTTTTTTTTTTTTTTTTTATTTTTTTTTTACTATATTATGATTGAAATTACGAGCTGTACAGTACAATATTTTTATGGTACATCGTTTGGTAAATATTTATGCAATATAGTACACGGAAAAAAACAACTACCTATGCCAGGTACCCGAAGGAAATGAAAAACTTGCTCAAGAATGGGAGTAAATGCCAACACCGCACCCGCTCTATATCTTTGCCTGTGTAATATATTATGTATGACAATGTTGCCATGTTTACAAATTTTAAATAAGCCTAATGTATTGCAAGATTTACATTTCAATTCTGTACATGACTCCTGTATTTTGCAATAGGGTGTATGCGGATGACGTCATATTTATTGCGCTTGGAGGCCATACTGGAGTAGTGCATTACATTGCTCAGCATAGGACAAACTTCATTTAAGCCAATTTTCTTCGGGAAATCGGTTAATTTTTTGTTATTTGTTATTTTTCTCTCATACTTGAGATACTAATTCAACCTATTAACAACATCAATGCTCTCAAAAACATTGCACAAGTGTTTTAAAACTGGCAAAATGATTTTTTTTCCTATGCCACCTATGTTATTGAGTTATCCAACATGGCGTCGACTTTAACATGAATGAATAGACCCTATAGGTAGGCAGACATATAATGATATAACCTAGAATAGGGTGTGTACGCATGACGTCATTCTGAGTGCTTTTTGATGCTCTTCTTGAGCAATGAATAACATTGATCAGCATAGGACAAACCTAGTTTTTGGCTATTTTCTTTGGTAAATTAACTATTTTTTTGTCATTAATTTATTTTTCTTGCATACTTGAGGAACTAATTCAACCTCTGTTAATAGCATCAATGCCCTCAAATAAATTGCGAAGTATTTTTAAACTGGCAAAATGTATAATTTTCCTATACCATGCAGCCCATGTTATTTAGTACTCACTTATGACGTCGACTTTAATATGAATGAAACCACCCTATAGGTAATATTATACTGCAATATGTAAAAGGTATGTATGTAGTATTTCTGTACTACAATAAAGGTGTGACTCACTTAGATCAGGTGATATTGTAGCTTATTATACTACCTGTTCCAAATTAAAATGTACCTATTGCAAAATACAGGATACATGTAAGTACAGCTCTGGCCAAAAGTTCCCGAACGATTTGCATAGGCAACCCGCAACCACTCTATGTTATCTTTATGAGAAAACGCAGCGGCCGCCACTGCCCCGTTCAGGAACTTTTGTCCAGAGCTGTACCTGTCATAGGTCTAGTAATTGTTTTCCCGTGTATAATCTGCATGAAGTGATTTACGTATTATGACAACTCATCGCTCTAATTAGTATTTAATTAATTATTATTAATTCCTTGGCTAATTTATTATTTTAATTAAAACATTATTTTAATGATATATACAATAGACATTTACCTGGCATTGTTGAGGTATTGCAGTAATCATCGACTTGTCGCATGAACACGTGGAACAATCGGCTCACCTGCCAACAAAAATCACACAATAATAAGTTCAACAATTCAAAATATCATCGCAATCACTTTGTGCTCATAAGATAATTTGTCAACTTTTATATTGTTTTAGTTTTCTAGTTTTGTCAGGTTATATAGGATTTAATTTGACCTCAAATTAAATGTGAACATTATTTGTGAGATTTTATTTAAGTGTCTTATTTTACGGTCAATTGTTTCATTTTTATTTATTTTTTAAACTCGTGTCATATAAATAACACTGAGGAAAAAAAATTATTTGTGTTGTAACAGATTTTTTTTTCTTTTTAGGAATAGAATAAAAGAAAATTATTTTATTTTTGGTATTATTTATATGATGTGAATGCCTTATAGCTGACATAATATAGATATAGGGTGTGTACGCATGACGTCATTCTGAATGCTTTTCGATGCTCATCTTGAGTAATGAATAACATTGCTCAGCATAGGACAAATTAATATAGTTATTAATGGCTAGTTTCTTCGAAGAATTAGCTATTTTTTTGTTATTATTAATTGTCTTGCATACATGAAGAACTAAATGAACCTTACAGCATCGATGCTCTTAAAAATATTGAGAAGTATTTTTAAACTGGGTAAAATGTATCATTTTTCTATACTGGCTCATGTTATTTAGCGCTCACTTATGGCGTCGACTTTAACATGAATGAAACCACCGTATATAAATCGTGTATATCCATAAGTGTGTTTTATTACTAATTAAAATTCAAGAATGCATGTTGCTGATTGAAGGACAATAAATAGATCGTGATCACCAAATATAGGTTCATAATATTTTAACTTAACCTCAAATTAAAATAAACAACTATACGTATGAATCTTCGTGTAATTTTTGGTAAAAAAACAACGTTTATCATAATTATATTTAATAATACATAAACAAATCATAAATATAAATAATAAGGATTGCTTAATTAAGAGTATAAGTCAATTGCTTTGCTTTATATATAATTGCGTATAGTATTAAAAATATAGGGTTTGAAATATATAGAACTACCAAATAGCTAAATATTATGATTTACTCTATCAATTATTTGGAGAGATGTACAAAATAATGTATTGTTTAAATTTTTAATTAAAAAATTATTGATTTCAACAATGTTAAAGATTTTTTTAATAATAATATAAAATAGTAAAATATTTAGTAAAATATCTAAAGATAATATGTTGGAAATAATTAAAAATGAGAAATTGAAAAGGTATTTTGAAATTTTATTGTTTTTATTTTATTTTTATGAATGTAAATTGTATTATAGTTTAGCATTAAGATTGAAGGATCAGTGCTGAGACAAATGTAAAGTAACATTGATGTAGTGTATAATATGTTATTGTAAACTATAAAATACCTATGTCTAACACGGAGCTGATTTTATTTACTTAAGCAAGCTTACAATTTTTTTTTTTAAGTTAATTATATTTTACTCAAATTGATACGTAATATGTACATCCGGTGAAAAACCCGCGCACCTTCTTGTTTATTTTATTACTTTGATAAAACCATAATTTGATAAAACAACAATGGATGGTTATGTATAAAAATATCATACCCTCTATTTGACCTTGGTCATGAAAATGTCGGGAAATCAACAACAAGTAATTTTTGCAAAAATTCATAAACTCAGCTGTAACTACCTGGCGTGAAGGGCGTTTGTGAAGGAGAAATTAGATTGATTTTAAAAACAGATTATTTAAAAAAATTGTTTTAAAACACGATATTTATGAAGCCTCTTCATTTTTGTTATTATTTTTATATACATAACACATGTATATTTAATATTTAAGATGCTCATCTCGCTTCTTCTGTAATTTGTTTCAGAAATTATGAAAAAAATAATAATAATAATAAAAATTCAGGTACTACGGAATTTGACTAAAATGATATAAATTACTATTAAATATAAATTTATGTTGTAATATTCTGGGCAAGAACATGTAATATGGCTGAAATAGCCATGTATGTGTTTTTTTAAATAAAATTGTTATTATTATTATTAAAAAGTTGTAAAGAATGAAAAATCTGAAATTCTGCACAGTGATACGTTAGGCTAAGGTATCTTCAAAAATGTAAAAAAAAAAAATAATAATAATAATAAAATTGGGGGGTCACCATGCTAAATTTTAAATTATGATTTTTTAAAGTTTTAGTCCCATAAAAGCTCATATTAGTTTCAATAATTATTTTCTTTCTTATCTGATGGTCACGTGCTCTGAAAATTTTATCATAGCTGTTACTGTTAACTTTCAAATGACTTCATTTTTTTTTTTTTTTTTTTAGAAGTTAAGATACAAGCCATCTGAATACAAACTTTAAAGTCTTGTAA
>OX439129.1:5331212-5480120 GCA_949318235.1 Ecdyonurus torrentis
TTGCACAGTGATACATTATCATAAGCCAATAGAAATCAATTTTTAAGTAAAATGATTACAAATCATGGTAAACGAGCTTGTACTAGAACTCGGGGTCAAACTGGCTAAGGTAGAAAGAAAAAAAAAAGCCAGTCAGGAATAAAGTTCTTGTTTTTTTTTTTTTTTTTTTTTTTTTTTTTTTTTTAGCTAAGTAAAAAAAGGATTGGGTTCTTAAATGAATTTTTTAGGGTAGAAAAGGGTGAAGCTGATGATAGAGGTGAAAGGGGAGTAATTAACCTGAGGTCAATCAGGGACTTCTGTGTCAGCATTAAAGACACAGACAAGAAGAAAACATAAGCATTTACATCACAAAATACTTGATGGGACTTACATAAATAACATTATAGTTGCATGGTACACGGAAAACATAAATTTAATAAATTATTCAGAAACATATCAATAACTCTTTAGTACTAAACAATAACTCTCTTGCAAAAAGTTTAAAGAGTAACTCGTTAGTACAAACGCAATTTCTTTAGCGGTAAATAGTTAATTCTTTAGATTCTAAAAAGTTTAGTTTGTATCTAACGAATTTATTATGAAAAAAGTCTAAATAGTAACTCTTTAGATAATTTTTTCCGTGTACCGTAGCAGTGATCAGAAAATTTCAATTTATGCAACATTTTTCTACTAATTTTGTCTGTTTCTGACGTCATAAACGTCAATTACAGATTTTTCACACTCTCTTATGGAGTCACATTTACATTCTGAAAACTTGTTCATCAGATTTATAGATCATATTTGCGGTGTTTAAATCACTAAAAAGTGCGATGTTGACTATGTCTTTAAGGCCACTCCGAGCCTGCTAGAACCAGTGTGTATATAAGTCACGGTCGTAAAAAACAATTAAATATATGATATAACACATAGCCTAACTATATTTAAGCACATCCTCAATATGAGACATCTTATGTAAATTTATAACTTGGAAATTTGAAGTATGTAGCACTGAAGACCGTTATTTACGTCATTTATTTTTGTCCCAGTTTTATTTAAATTTAACTGATTTTCCAGAAGTGTGGTATAGTATTGATGTCGTATATGTGTATGTATATATGATTTTGTCTATATGTATGTATATATGATGTCGTATATGTGTAACTATATTTGAAATTGCATTCATTTTCTTAATATTATTATTTTTTAATGCGTATAGAACATGTTGAACAAAAAACTTGCCTAATATCCTAACATACCTAAATATCAACGTTGATTTGGCCGGAGTCATTGATTTATAATTTATTTTACATTTATAAGAAATGACAGAGGCGGGTATATGACGTCACAGATTGCCTAGTTCACGCACGTGGAAACAGGCGATCTGTGACGTCATAAACTCGCAGCTGTCATTTATTAAATAAATAAATCAAATATTATAAATCAGAAATCAGAGATCATTAAATCGGGCCAAATTAACGTTGATATTTAGGTATAGGATATTATAGACAATATTTTTATTCAACGTGTGTTCTACGCCTTTAATGAAAGAGCAACCAAAGAAATAAGATTGCGATAAATTGTCCACGTATAATCTTACTATTTTTGTGAAGAAAAAAGTTAAGAAGAAAAAAATTTGCATTGAATGACGATGCAAAAATGTCTGACGCTGAGGATATGGATCACCTTGGCAATGCACTCTCGGAAAGTCATATGAATATGTTCTTATTGTTTTTAATGTAATTATAATAAAAACATGCAGTACACTGTTATTAAAATAACTAAGTTTTCAATGCTTTTTCCTTGGATCTTGGGGGACACGTAACATAAACATAATTTTTTTTTCTTTTTTATTAGTTTTTTATTTATTTATTTTTTTATTTTTTTTTTTTTTTTAATATTTTGTTTCATTTTATATTCATATGTGAGCTTAAATTTATTAGTGCATGCGCATACTTAAAGATTTTCTACTTTAAATAATCAAGGTCATATAAATTTAAGTATAAAATGATGATAATCATATTAATATACAAAATGATAAATTATACTTCAAATATGTTATTAGAACTACACGCAGGCATCTACTTTCTATATATCGATTGATACGTTATACAGTTAAACCGAAACATTTTATGATTAGAGAACTTTTCAAATCCAGTTTTGTGATTCATCTGATATTGCACAAAACTATTACAAATTAAACTAAGGTGCAGCATGAAATATAAAGCCTTGAAATGTACAAAGTAAGTAAGGACTTGCCATCTTTAAAATACAATTTTGATGGAGCACAATATAACACATGATTTTTTATATAAAGAAAAATAACACATCATAAAATCCACTAATTTTACTTTGCTGTTCATAAATACATTTCCAGTGACGATTGTATAGGGTCTATGTATTCATGTTAAAGTCGACGCCATGTTGGATAACTCAATAACATGGGTGGCATAGGAAAAAAAATCGTTTTGACAGTTTAAAAACACTATGCAATATTTTTGAGAGCATTGATGCTGAAAATATGTTGAATTAGTATCTCAAGTATGTAAGAAAAATAACAATAACAAAAAAAATTACCCGATTTCCCAAAGAAAATTGGCTTAATTAAGTTTGTCCTATACTGAGCAATGTTATGCACTACTCCAGTATGGCCTCAAAGCGCAATAAATATGACGTCATCTGCATACACCCTATAGAAATATGTACAGTACATGATACATACATACGTATTATTAGGATTAAGATAACAATAAGATTTCTTATGGACCCAGGCAGTTCATAGTAATCTAACACATATGGTACAACAAGCCTTGGTTTTGTTAAATATTTACAATAAATTATAATAAAACAATGACACTTTATTCCGAAACCTGTTGAAAAATTTATGTATTGATATTTATAGAATATTAAACTTTAGCTGAATTTTATATGATCCCACTTCTAAAATTGATGATATTGATGTGCTGAATGTATACTAAACATTCAAATTAATAATTTGATTTAATAATACTATATATTATATGTACAATATATATTTACTATAATTTAATGTCTCATTTCTCTGGTTAATATTATATTTGTGTTATTTTTTACATTTTCGTCTCCCTCACACGGAAAGAATAAATTACATAAATTACATAAATAATTATGCTCTACAACAGTATGTATGATAATATATAACATAAATATTGTGCAATATAGCATAGATTATGCCGTATTACAAGAAATTGTGCTGAAATGAGCTAGCAGAATTGTTACGTAGTTATTTTTGTCAGTGCTTCCTTTTGTTTTTGAATCTGTTTCATAGACAATGTATGCATTTATATAATATATATATATATATATATATATATATATATATATATATATATATATATATATATATATATATATATATATATATAATATATACATACATTATTACGATTGTAATATAGGTATATATACATAGTATATAAATATATATTATACATACGTAGTTACATAGCACGTATCTAGGTCACGGGGACACAGAATGGAATGGAGAACCATTCTCATCTCATCACAGCCGCTCGCTCGCTCAATATCTTATAATTTTATATATATATATATATATATATATATATAATATATATATATATATATATATATATATATATATATATATTTCAGACCACGTGATCCTCGTGTTTATGTTCATAAAAGTTCACCTCTCACGTTGACCTTAAAGTTTTAAACTCGACTTTTTATAACTAAACTCATATCAAAATAAATATTAATAATAAAAAAAGTCACGTAATGTTTATCGTCATTTTATTTAAAGGTGAAATATTTTTATATAATTTTTAATTCATATAAAAAAATATATATATATATTTACTACTCTCTATATATGGAATAAAATTATTTAGCACCTATAATATGTATATTTTTGTCATAGCTATAGGTGAAAATTATTATTATTCTATTTTACAAACATACGCGGCTTCTTAAGATCCTTTCTAATATACTCGTATGCTCATTTATTTAAAAAAAAAAAGTTTTAATTTTTCTTTTCTTTTTTATAACTTTTGCTTTTAAAATTATTCTGGAGTTATATAAAATATGAGTATTGTCATGTAAAATAAGTTATTATTATTTCATTCTTGCTTATTTTATTGATAATGATAATTAAAGTTTTTTTTTAAATAAATTTTTGAATATTAATTTATTCTTAAAATTCGGATTTTAATTGCTAACCGTAGACAAATCTTTACAAATATATATATATATATATATATATATATATATATATATATATATATATATATATATATATATATATATATATATATATATATATATATATATATATATATATATTATATATATGCTATTATACTATACTATAGGATTTTACAACGAGGGGAAGGAGGTGGAAATATAATATATGATCCAGTTATGAGATGATAGTTAACAAACCAGATAGAAATTGAAAGAGAAGAACTGAAGTGAAAAAATAAAATAGCATTAAATTGCTAATACTAAACCACTACTACTACTACTACTACTACACCTGACATCTCCATAGACCGCTTCCACTCATTTTTAAAAGCCGCCACTTTGTTGGTTAGGAATACACGTACAGGTCAGCATAGAAAAAATAACATTTTTATTTTCTAAATAACAATAAACTATATAATCTTCAACCCTCAATCTAAGCCTTTTTTCTAGGTTCTAATAAGCTTGAAGAATTGACAAAAAAATCAGTTCATATGTAAACTTTTATTTATGCGAAAAATAAGGGAAAATAACATTTCCCTATATGCTAGGCAATACATTAGGCACCACAAACATGGCGTCAAAGCACAAGGATATGAAGCTTTGTCTATAAATAAAAGACCTCGTGAACTCTCAATGAAATCCACTCACAACTTCTAATTTTTAATTCAATATTGTAACTGAAATATTGTTCAAGAATATTTTAATATTTAAATCATTCGATATAATTTTTTCAAGTACTGATTAATATTTGTTTATTTGTAATTCCTGAAAGCTCCAGAAGATAATATGGTAGATTACAACGATTTCAAATATTTACGAAACAAAAGAGGAAATAGATAGTGACAGAGAAATATTACAAACTAAAAAACTACGTAATTTAATTATGCTTTGTACATCACAAAAGTTTATGACAACTGCAACAATAAATAAATTTATCACTTACATATGTACAACAATGCTTAGCTAGGCAACAATTAGAAAATGTTATCACTCTAGAACAATAATTATATTTAATTATAATAAACAATAAATAAAACTGCGAGAAACTGAAAAACGAAGACGTTTTTTATATTTAAATAAAAAAAAATAATGCCTTGTATCATAACAATAGATCTTAAATTTTTTATAAAAACATATTTAAAAATGAAAAATGATATTTTCCTTTTGTTTCATTGTGTTTAGTAATAGCTGTAAGACAATAATTATATATAGTGGAATCAAAAGACACTTTCCTTATGTCATTTACACGCTTTTTTTAATATAGGGTGTACGTGTGAAATTTTTTTTGGAGAAAAAAAATATTAAAAAATAAAATTTCCATGTTTTTTATCGTGAAGTAAAAGTAATATAAAATTTAACCAAAAATAATAATAATAAATAAAAGCGAAAACATAAAAACAATTTAATTCTCAAATAAGTATTATTATAATTATATAATTAAGGTATAAACAATATAATTATATTTGAGCATGAAAACAAAAATTTAATAATTAAAATGAATTGTCAAGTCTATCTCAGTTCAATATTATAGTTTCACGAATCATTCAAAATATCTCATAAAATTTAATAATAATTATTATATAAATTGCTATATTTTTATAAATGGTATAAATAGTTGTAAATATAATTAAAGTCTTACCTTCTCTCCTCTATTTAGGTACTCCCACATAGGGATACCTGACGAGTATACAGGTGATAAATGTAACGCCAGGACCGCCATTGTTGTGGTGAATAACAATACTCGTAGTGAATACATTGTTTGATCAAAGTAAAGCACTTCACTATATATACGTATAAGATTATAATAATGTAAGTAAGTATGCGCGAAGTGATCGCGGTACGACACGGCACTGACCGACAAACTCTTCACCTCTTAGTTTTATACTTCTCTACTTGCCCACCTTGCTCGCCAGGGTGCAGCACCTTAATTCAAAACTATAATTAATTTGCATCAAGACATACATATTATACGTATGTTAGTAATATATAGATTTGTTTACTACACAAGTTTTATATATTTAAATATAATACTTTTATTGTTATTATTTATTCATTATTATTATTATTATTATTTTTTGCTATTTTGTATTTATTTCCGATTTATGTTTTTCGAGCTGATGTCAACCTTGTTTAACGCTAAAAGTTTATAAAAGTTCAAGGTATATATCAAATAGACGAGGGTCATTGCAGTTTTTTTATGAGGAAAATATTTTTAACTAATAAATCAAATTGTTATTGTTATTTTTACACACATAAATAATAATAAAATAAATAAACTGCAATTTTTATTTAGATTTATAAATTTGACTTTTGAGCGTGACCGACTTTGCATTGAATATCAGTCGGTCATAAATAAATAAATAAATCGAGTAATTATTATACACATGCAGTCTGTAATGTTTTTATGTATTTATATTCTATATTTTCTGTAATTCATTTATGTATGATTGTATAATATTATTTCAATCGATACATCAAGGCTCTGTATATCATATATTTTAATAAAAATTGACTTTTTTATTGGGTACCTTGAAACATAAGTATTTTACTAAAAAAAAATATTATGTATAATATAAATGTATACCTCTGTGTATGTATGTTGTGTATGGATGAAAGAGAAGTGTTTAATTTCTTATACGTGTGCTTTATTGTGTTAAAAACAAAACCATAAACTATAAAAATGTCTTGGAAATCCACAGGATAGAAATTATTTTCCATGTTGTGGAGTTAAAAAAAAAATATTTTTTTTGCTAAATTGGTTTCATGTGTCTGAAGAAATCTAAAAACAAGCATGATGATATTCTTTAAGAATTACATAAAGGTATTCTATATGCTGGAGATCGAAGATAACATGTTTGTTTATTTTTTGGAACGATGATGCTAAAATTAAGGCATCTGATATCAAAATTTAAATAAATATAAAAATAGAAACAATTATGATGGTATTTTTTTAGAACGTTAAGTTTTGTATGTTTTTGGAGAAAAAAAAAAGAATGTTTTTAAATGCTATTAAAATTGAGTCATATATATAAATTAAAGCCATAGACCACATAAAACAACACATGATTTTTAATTAATAAACACGAAATGGGATCTTCAAAACTGATGACAATTTTTACCAGAATGTTAATGTAGCCCCACGAGAGAGCATGAAAATACTGTAAAGTATGCAATTTGCCTGAAAATTCATGTTTATGACGTCAGAAACATGCAAAAATTAGTATTAAAATGTTGTGCGGGTTGCATAAATTGAATTTTCTGATCACTGCTACGGGGCTACTGTTGGGTTTTGAGACAAACTAATGTTATTTATGTAAGTCCCATCAAGTGTTTTGTGATATAAATGCTTATGCTTTTCTCTGGTCTATTCCTTTAAGTTCAAAATGTATTTTAAAGTGTATCAGAATAATAATAAAGATTTATTGAGCCAAAAACAAAAATACAGTCATTATGAACTGTCAGAGTTACTAACATAGAGAGATGCTCAAAAAGATAATTAAAAAGACAAAGCCCATGTATAGTTAATAATCCATAAATTAATAAAAAAATAATATAAAAACACTATGTACAATTCTCCCAAAACTAATTCGAGAGGATGTAGTGTAATTTACAATGTAAAGTCAACTGTGATTGACTAGTAGGTTTATAACACGCTCTCTGGTTGGTTTAGCACCCCGGATGCAGCTTTTGGCTGGAAAGACGTGTTTTTGGCCAGAATGTGTATATTATACATGCGTCATAAATATGTATATAGAAGCTTAATTAGCTTATAATAGAGATCAACGCTTCTAAAAAATAAATAATAATAATAATAATAATCAATATAATAATGTGCAATGATTCTATAAGCGTAATAAAATTTATTAGAGTCACTATTACGTAATCTACTAGATTTTGGTCTGATAGAGGCTCTATTAGCAGAGAATACCATGCAGCTCCACAATACCCAGCATACATTTATGCAAATAAATAACGTCCGACTAAACAGGTAATTGCTTATTTATGCTATAGGTATTTTGCACTTTGCCTATAAATATTGTTATAATACAGTCGGCGCCACCTAAGGATGCGACCAATAAAAGAACGCCTAAAAACTCTCCATTCAGTTAACATTACCTCATCTCCTATAGTGACCTTGAAAGCTAGAGCGTCTATTGGCTGCCCAGGGGAAATCGATAAATCGCCTACATCCTTACGTGATTTCTAGTGTAGTTTTAGTTTTTAATACTGTGCAAATCTATACGAAAGAAAATAATTATTAAAATGTTAATTCTATCTGATTCAATTTACATCTCTAAATAATATTTATTTAATAAAATATTAACTTCAGAATTTAAAGAACAGTTACACTATTTCTTGATTTATTATTTTGATTTTGCAGATGGACGAACAAACACAAAATTTTCAGAACAATAAATATAGCACACAGCCCTATATAGTAAAATAGTTTAATGCAATGTGTATTGTCATGATTTTATGTGACAGAAATTGAAGTGACATTTTGCTTTTTATTTTTTTGTGTTTGAATTTACACGTGCGTTCAAATCTCCAAGATTTTCTCTCCGTATGAGAATGTCTCTTATATTCTCACATTTTTTATTTTATTTTTTTATAAAACCAAGGTAAAAATTTGAACTGTAATGACAAAGGTAATGATATAATATGTATATATATATATATATATATATATATATATATATATATATATATATATATATATATATATATATATATATATATATATATATATATATATATATACATATATTCTAAGAATGGCACTAAACCTCATTTTTTTTATATTTTGTTAATTGTATAGTGATAATTACTTGAGGTTATATGAGAGGAAAAATTAAATACAAAAACGTTCCATGAAAAAAAAAAAATTTAAGTTTAACAATTTTTTAAGGTTATTTTACCCTATTCTTATGAACTCCTTTATTTTAGTATATTTTACTTTATTATATAAACTAAAACACAATTTTGATAATAAAAGAAAATTAAATTCTTTAAAAGGGCGTTTTCTAACTAAATTTTGTTACTAATTTTAAATATAAATCTATAATATTATGTTCTTTAGTGCCCTAATCTGATGTTTATTAACATTATATACAGGTATATAAAAATATATAAATCAAGGGACTAAATGATGAACATTTTATTTTTATTGATGTTAAATCCGGTACAAAGAATACAAAAATGTACAAAGAAGAGTCAGTAATTTTTTTTTTAATATATTCAAGAAAAATAAGGAATGACATTTTCTTTCCCCCTTTTTTATAATATTTGTGTATAATTTCTCGATGCCTATACTTGGTTACGTCTACATATGAACGTAGTAGATATTTTGGCCATACATCATTTTCCACACACACACACACACATGATTATTGTCCGCACGTGAGTCCGCATTCCAGGTGGCGCCACGCGAACAAGTCTAAGATACGCGACGTCGCCTCTACAAACTTGCACAAATATTTAGCAAGGTAACTCTAAAAAATGTTTAAAATTATGAGAAACTTTTTTTAACACAAAACTATTTAACAATTTTTATTATAAATAAAAAAAAAATTACAAATTGCTAAAACAAAAGAAATCTTACATAACTTACTAGTACATGATAATTATTTGAGATTACCTGTTTTGTCAATATCATCATGAATGTACCGGCCAATGGACTTGGATCAACCCTTACAAACAAGAATTATTTAAATAATATAAACAACATTTTGCAAAGTTGTTTTTGAAGGCAACAATCTAGCTGCGTCACTTACAACTTGTTTACTTTTTTAATTCTTGTACTCGCCAAGTAAGCATCGTGCCAAAAATTATTGGATAAAAATATAATACTGAATAATATTAACGGAAACGTAAACATGTTTTTTTTTTTTTTTTCCTTACTCTTATATTATCTGATGTCACTTTTTTTCTACGTAAAATTAAATATATGTCATTGAATTATTTTGATAAAGAAATCAGTTTTTTTTCCTTGTATTATTCAAATTTTTCATTGCAAACTTTAACCAAAGCTGTGGTTGGTTTGATATATTTATAGGAAGTGTCATCATTTTATGATAAATATATATATATCCAGTGAGCTCTATTGGTAAGTGTAGTGGGGGTGCAACAGAGGAAATATATTTGGAAATTTTGTCATATTTTACTTATAGCTCCCTATTAAGAGTGTTGAGGTTGAACACTGTTTTACTTGAACTCGAACGGATCATGAACAGTTAAATTTCTTTCGAACACGAACATTTTAAACTTTTTGCAAGGTCGAACACATCACGAACTGTTCGATCGAATTGTTCGTGAGTGTTCGAATATGTTGTTAAAATAAAATAAACAACCTTTTTGTTCAAGATTTATAACCCATGCTTTTTGTTTCTCTTTTTATCTATAATTTTTTTTATGTAATATATGCTGGAAATGATAGAAATTTCTTTATTTTACCAATTTTTTATTTACTTTTTAACACCTAAAATTCAATTGTAAAAGTGTTCAATTTAGAGTTCAAATTTTCAAACACTCAGTAGTCAAAAGAGTGTACGTCGAACACGCACTCAAAAAATCCAAACGCACACGAGCTGTTCGAGTGCATGTGCTGTTCTAAAAATGTTCAAAATTGCATTCGAACACCCCAAGTTTGAATATTAGTATTATCAACATTTTTATTAATTTCTTTCATCCTACACACACAATACATAACAATTCATAAAGTCAATTCATAAAATCTATTAGAAATGATCGTCAACATAAAACAATTGCATAAGTTTAAAAATAAATATACAAAGACAATTTAATTGATTACACTTTTACATATGACTACTTGTCTGAGTCGTTATAATAAACTCCCTCCACTGCATAATACTGTTTATATAATTAAAACGTTTTTAATCTTCTTTTAAACAGAGTATGATGTAGTTCCTTTCTTAAACATGGATGGCAGATTATTATAAATGTTTATAGAACCATAGAAAAGACCCCTATATTGGACAGTACGTATAGGGTGTATGCGGATGACGTCATATTTATTGCGCTTGGAGGCCATACTGGAGTAGTGAATAACATTGCTCAGCATAGGACAAACTTCATATAAGCCAATTTTCTTTGGGAAATCGGTTCATTTTTTGTTATTTTTATTTTTCTCACATACTTGAGATACTAATTCAACATATTTACAGCATCAATGCTCTCAAAAATATTGCATAGTGGTTTTAAACTGGCAAAATGATTTATTTTCCTATGCCACCCATGTTATCGAGTTATCCAACATGGCGTCAACTTTAACATGAATGCATAGACCCTATACATTTCCGTTCTTAAATGAAGCACTTTGAATTTTTGCCTTGTTATTCCTCTATATGGTGGTCAATATGATTTTTTTTCTCCATAATAGCCCTATATAATATTTTTTTAATATATATTATTACTTTTATTAAATATTTTTTTGTAAGTAAACTGTTATTCTCCTCGAGTAAAAATTAAGGACCTCAAAATATAAGAAATTTGAATATAATTTATTTATATCATATACTAAAACGTGCAAATTTAAACTGGAGTAACCTTACAGGAAAAAATCTACAAGTATATAATTATATTATAAGATTTGTTTTTTTCTCCCTTGTGTTTTACCCTTATACTTTTTTGTTCTTTAAATTTTACATAGACTTTATTCAAGTCGACAATAATTTATTTTCCAATGCCCTATTTTGCATTTTAGTGAGTAAAAAAATAACAAATAAAATTAATAACTTATAAGCAAAAAAAGAAATTAAATTGTTAATTTATTCAGTAATTTTAGTTTTTTATGTATTTTTTTTTTATTTATCTGCATTGAAAATCCAAATCCCACAACATGAAGAAAAAAAATGATAATATGGCAATTATTTATTTGTATTGTATAATAATTAATAATCAAATAACGTATATGATGTATACTTTTAGCAATGAGTAAAACCTTATTATTATATATTTATACTATGGTAAAACCGAAGACCATTATATATGGTATTTCTTTGTTATGGTAACGTGTTATTATAGTTTTGAAAAACACTTTTTTTTTTTTTTTTTTTTTTTTTTTTTTTTAGATTATAGTGTTATTGAAGTTGAAGGTTCTTTATTTATTTGACCATTCATAAACCAAAAGATAAATGAATATGATGATTGACTCATTAAGTATAATAAAACCAAAAACAAATGCCCAGCTAAATAGTAAAAATTACCAGCAGCATAGGATTCACGTAAATATACAAAATGTTTACAGTAAAAAACATCTCTTCGTGTTATTTTCAAAGTGTCTTGCGATATAACAAGTTTACAAAATACTTCTTAAAGTTTTTATTATAGTCAAAAGATCCGGTATACGAAGTAAAATGATCCTATATTTAAACATTTTACTGCCCTTCTTATAACCGAACAAAATATTTAAAAGTGGTGTCTGAAATAGCAAAAAAAAATTACGCATTGGTAAAGAGTAATGATGGTAGGCGGATGTATTTTTCTCGTCTAAAAAAAATGTTTTTGCGTGATCTGCGAAGTTATTTACGTACATGAGATGTTCACACGCCATGGAATACATTTCGTGCAGTCTGCACCTGAGTAATGACGTCATTGTGACGTCAAACATCTTCACCTCCGCTTTGATTTAAGTGAAGTCCCCATGGCGAACTTTATCATAACAACAATAACAACAAACCACGCGATAATTAATTGCTTTTGATAGGCGTATAGAATTTATTTTGACAATATTGATACCAAAATTACATTAGCTTGTTCTGTAAAGTAAAGTGAATCTCAACAACAGTGATTGGCTGACCAACAAAATACGACACATTCATTGGTTGATCTGGTTTTTTGAGCTAACAAAATTGACAAAAATTGAGTCACATTAAGAGCATGGAACCTTTTTTGTGTGGAGTTTCTTTCATTCTTATCAAGTTCAAAGTTCTAAACGAAGAAATAACAATGATCGACCATATGTATAAACGTAGTAAACAGGTAACGAAGTCATAATCAGCTGTTATAACAAAGGAACATATCGACACAAAAGTTGCGCCGGAAGTCTGACTTTGCAGAACGAGCTATAGTAGCAGATATTGACACAACCATAAACATAAGTTTGTATTGTTTTGGCTCATTTAAGGTCAAAGCATTCATGGGCCAAATAGGAAAATTACTTATTTTGCCTGTTTAAAAAACATAATGCAATATTTTTGAGAGCATAGTATCTCATGTATGTAAAAAAAAAAATCAAAGTAAAAAAAAAAAAAAAAAAAAAAAACGATTTTCCAAAGAAAATAGCCAAAAATGAAGTTTGTCCTATGCTGAGCAATGTTATTCATTACTCTAGTATGCGGCGTCCAAGCGTATTAAATATGACGTCATGCGCATACACTCTATAACTATTCAGTTTATGTGTACCGCTCTGTTACTGAATAAGCAACTAATCTGAATTTGAAACTATATATAACATAATATACACACAATCACACATGAACACGCAATAATTATGCTAGCTCAATGCATAACAACATAATTATGCTAAATTTTATAGTTATTATAATAGTTAAGATGTTTAGCATATAATTACTTATGTTATTACAAAATAACAATATGAACGGACGACAAAAAAAAAACCATATTTTCAACATAATTTGTTTGTTTAATACAGCATAATATTTGCTATACTTCTTAATAACTATGCTACAGTATACAAATATTATGCTATATATACAGCATAAATATTTATGTTGTTCTTCTTATCTAGCAACATTTATGCTATAATGACATAAATGCATGCAGCATAAATTTTACGTAATTTATACTTTCCGTGTGTGTGCTCTACTCAATGCAGCATAAATTACATAAATTTTGTTGTTGTTGTATAATCAATAAAAAGATCAATAGATATGATAATTTATAAGGATGTATTTTTAAACTAAAAATCTCTCTCTCTCTCTCTCTCTCTTTCTCTCTCTCTCTGTCTTTCTCGATAATATTTTGCATCATAAATCAAGCATTAAAAAAAGTTGTACTTGAATTTGAAAATATGAAAGCTTTAAAAATTTTAAAATTATTATCTATAATGTTTGTAATTTGTATTTTCAGGCAAATTTATTAAGAAGCTAAATGCGTAGTGTTAGTGTATGAGGGAGAGAGAGAGAGAGAGAGAGAGAGAGAGAGAGAGAGAGAGAGAGAGAGAGAGATTTGCAATACGTAAAACTACAATTTTATGGACTTTGTTTTTTATTATAATAAAATTCATTCTTACAATTTTTTTTTCTTATTTCCAAGCCGATATTTGACTCTGTGTATTTTCCATAATATTTACATATAGATTCACCAAAAAATCTCGTACTGTGCGAAGTTTTACATAATTTTATTTATCATCTTAATAAAGAATAATAAAATAAAGTACATGAGCATAAGACAATTTAAAATTAAGATAAAGTAATGTCGTATGTACATAAAACTTTTTTTTTTTTTTTTTTTTTTTTTTTTACGTATAAGTGTGTTTTGATAAATGACGTGTGTTGTCTTAAAAGTATAGACAATTTTTATTTTGTTGTAAAACGTGCAGACGTCCTTCAGATTTTTCATACAGGATTTAAATAAAATAAAATCTTATTGCTTTAGTATTCAGTAATTTGAATTATTTCACATTCTGGAATCTCTTGTTGCATATATGACAGTTTTCGTAATCTTCAATAATTTTGAAGCAAAAACAAAACAAAGGGAGGTTTTTATTTGAATGTAGAAAATTTGTTATTATTTTTTATTTGCACACTATATTATAATCAAATATACAGACAAATGAGGATGGTGTCAGTTACAATATTTTTAAATCAATTAATTCAATTGTTACGTATTTGCTCTACACGTTTAGCTTTTTTTTTCTATATTATGATTAATTATAAAAATTAATTAATTGAGGACCCTCCCCCAAATAGGGGGTAATTTTACTTCATTTTCTCAAAGTTATAACATTGTTTTGAATCGATTATTGATATCCCATACGTAACGAATAAATTACGTAATTTATGCTGCATATATTTATGTCATTATAGCATAAATAACACTAAATTAGAACAACACAAATAATTATGCTGTACAATATAATATTTATGCTATTTTAACAGTATTCGAATTTTATATCAACAACAATTTCAATTAATTTTAAAAGTCAACAATTAATACTATAGGTTGGTTTCATTCATGTTAAAGTTGACGTCATAAGTGAGTACTAAATAACATTGGCTGGTATAGGAAAATGGCACATTTTGCCAGTTTAAAAATACTTCGCGATTTTTTTGAGAGCATTGATACTGTTAACAGGTTGAATTAGTACCTCAAGTATGCAAGAAAAATAATAATAACCAAAAAAAGAGCTAATTTCCAAAGAAAATAGCCAAAAACCATGTTTGCCCTATACTGAGCAATGTTATTCATTACTCAAGATGAGCATCAAAAAGCACTCAGAATGACGTCCTGCGCACACACCCTATTATAATTACAAAGTTTGGAGAAATAAACACTTGACCAAGGATGATTATAACTCTGATGCTAAACTTGCAAATACGACAAATATGACTTTTGTCCTCTGCTGAGCAATGTTATTCCTGGCATCGAAGTGCATTGAGTATGACGTCATGCGCACACACGGCTTACCACCACACTCCATATACATTATAATGAATTTACATTTTCAAATTGCTTTCTAACGGCTTGTACATATATAACAAACGTCTCTTTGATGTGTGCGGTAAAAGTCTGACTTTATAATGATCAAGTTTTCATGTGTGATCACTTTTCATTTTCAGCTCTAAATTTATTGTCAACAAATTATGTTTAACCCTTTGGGCGCAACAAACAAAATATCTTATTTTTACACTCTTGCTTCAAATAACAATAATTAGACTCCATAAAATTAATAGTTTACTGCTAAGAAAGCCAGCTCGCTGCTCAAAACCTTAAAAAACAATATTTAGATTTTTTTTTTTTTTTTTTTTTTTTAACTTGAGTAATTTGCTTAAAAATAATGCTGCACTTGCGGATGTTAATAAGTACGTAATAACTTATGTAACTATCATTTTCAGCAACAATGATTTAAAACAGTTTAATTTGTACTGTATTGTATAGTGGCCTGCGTATTATGCATAATATATAATATGACGTGTAGGGTCTATGCATTCATGTTAAAGTCAACGCCATGTTGGATCACTCAATAACATGGGCTTTATAGCAAAATAAGTAAAATAACTCATTTTGCCAGTTTAAAAATACTAAGCAATATATTTGAGAGCATTGATGTTATTTTTATAGTTTGAATTATAGTATCTCATAAGTATGTGAGAAAAATAATAATGACCAAAATCATAACTGATTTTGCAAAGGATCAAATAATAGCCAAAACAAAGTTTGTCCTATGCTGCATGATGAGTAATTTATAATTCCAATATGGCATCCAAGCGCATTAAATATGACGTCATGCAGATACATATGTATACGTACAATACAAATATATACACAATACATATAACATAATACTGTACAGCCATTTTACTATACATAGCCATAATTATGTATGTGCATTGTGCAACATAAATTAATATACTTTATTTCTGCGTATCGTCCAGCAGGGCCACTTGTTAGTAGGTACCAATTGTTTTAGCAGATGTGTAAAATTGAAACCTTAAAAAAAATATTTTCTCCTCAGCCAATAAAGTTAGAGACTTGATACTTTTGAAAACTTTGGATACGTAGCCATGCAGGGTAAAGGATTGGACTCAATGGAGATGTAAGGTAGCGACTGCGCATTTCGTGCGTTTTATCTAGGTAGCAAAAATCCTCTCAACTCAATATTTTATCAAAGTGACTACAAATAAAAATCTACTTTTTTAATTAACCTGTAAAAAGCCATCAGCCAACATAGTTGGGTCTCGACCATACATGATAAAACACGTCTGCTGTAAACGGACCACTTGCATGGAGGTTATCGGTTTAAAAAAATGCTTAAAAATAATTATGGCTTAAAAAACGTAAAAGTATGTCTAGTATTTCTCATTGAAATTTCTACGAAATCGGTGGAGTAGTTTTCTCAAAAATCGCAAAAAAATGTGTTTTTCCCCATAAGCGTAATGTTAAATTAGGGGACCCTTAGCTTTCCCCGCGTCTCCCCGCGCGCTAAACCGATAACCTCCATTGTTGCATGATCGTGTAAGTGAAAACGATTTTGTCATAAGAAATGAATTAAGAATATTTTTAAAGGTTTTAAAAAGTTCTTTCATTGCATTGATTCCTGTAAGCTAAATTCAGACAATCTCGCCTTACTGAATGAATTGCTGGCACATAAAAACAATCGAGCTTGTTTAGTGCGCTAATTTAACATTACGCTTTTTAGATTTTTTTTTTTTTTTTTTTTTTTTTTTTTTTGCAATTCTTAAGAAATCTACACCTCCACCGATTCCACGAAATTTAAATGAGAAAATACTAGACATGCTTTTTACGTGTTTTAAGACATATATTTTTTTAAACCGATAACCTCCATTAAACAATTACAGGTACAGGTTCATTTTATTTATAAAATTTAAAAATTGTAATAAATTTATTTTTGAAAATATACTTTTTCATAGCTAAACTTAATTTTCATAGCTTTATATTATATTGAAGTGGAATTTCATGTATGTATACATGAAATTCCACTTCAATATAATATAAAGCTATGAAAATTAAGTTTAGCTATGAAAAAGTATATTTTCAAAAATAAATTTATTACAATTTTTAAATTTTATAAATAAAATGAACAAAGACATATTTAATGAATATAGAACAGAAAGTGTTATTTATAAAACAAAACAAGAACCCTTTTTTGGTCAAATAAAAAATAAAACAAATTTATATGAACATTAACTCACACCTTTATTCCTGAATGCTGTACATTTATTAGCATCATTAATTAGTAATTTTATTACTTTGTATTTTATATACTGTATGTAAATATCAAAGGCTAAAATCTTCAGAGTTACGTACGTGTCTCGTTATGTTGTGTCTACGGTATAATTTTCTAATAATACGAATAAATTACATGTAATTTTATAATAAATGAACGAAACATCATTTTTGTACACATATATATATATAAATAAATTATAAATATCCGGAAAAAGTTATTTGATTTGTGAAATATTTTACTTCGTACTGAAGTCTAGTGAATGTGCGAAGTAAGGTCCGAGGTCAGAGGAGCGAGCGAGCGTCCTCACTTCGCGACTAGAAGGCGACAGGTCAGCTCGCATTAAGTGAACGACTCAAAGAAAATAATAATAAAAAAAAAAGAAGAAGATTTTTGTGTTTACCAGTCGACCTTCACGACTTATGTTTTTGATCAAAGAAGTTATTTTTGTTGCACCTACGCTTTGACATTCTCCAACGTATATTAACCATTTTTATTATATTATATATGTTTTAAAAAATAAATTCTATTAGGCACGTATAATGACAAGGTTTTTTATTTTTTCTGATGTACACAGAAATTATGTCCTCTATGTTCTGGAGAGAGAGAGCGAGACAGAGAGAGAGAGAGAGAGATGAAATACAGGGCTATACATAAATAAAACGACGCCCTATTAAAGAAATACACCAAAGAAAAACACAAGCATTTATATCACAAAACACTTGATGGGACTTACATAAATAACTTTAGTTTGTCTCAAAACCCAACTGTAGCTCCGTAGCAGTGATCAGAAATTTCGATTTATGCAACCTGCACAACATTTTCATACTAATTTTTGCATGTTTCGAAAATTGCATGTTGCAATAAAAATAATTTATTATTATTATTATTATGTTTCTGACGTCATAAACATGGATATTCATACAGTATTTTCACGTTCTCTCGTGGGACTACATTAACATTCTGGTAAGAATTGTCAACAGTTTTGAAGATCTCATTTCGTGTTTATTCATTAAAAAGCACGTGTTGTTTTATGTGGTCTATGGCTTTAAACATGAACAATATATAAATGTTTTTTGCTCTATCCTCACGCTCGCCTAAAAGCTCCAATATATATTACTACCTCAACACCCACGTAACTTCATAACATAATAGCTCAAACAATAGACAAAGCTAGATATAAAAACAACTTTGTTATTCCGGCTGCATAGCAAAGTTGTTCATAAAATTTACTGACTTTTTTTGTTATTTATTATTATTGTTGAAAATATTTTTCATAATTTTTAAGGTCACCAGACGTCATCAAAAATTGAAACTAAACAAATGATTGTTATATAACAATCTTTTGTTTTCTTTCATTTCTTCATCACTTCTATTAACTTTCAAATTTTCCTAAAGTATATTTAGATAAAAATACTTTTAATGATGGAGGAAAAAATCAATAGAAAAATGCGGAAAAAAATCCCAACAATTTAAAGTTTAAAAAGCAAAGCAAAAAAAAAAAAAAATAATAAAAAAAAAAAAAAAAAAAAAAACTACCCATCATGCATTCAGAATTAAGAAATAAATTGTATTTAACTCGGTTATTCTGTTTTAAATTTATTTTATTGATTGAATATTTATTATTATTTATATTTTAACCAGCTCACAAAAGTTGTTTTTATCTGTGGAATTTTAAATTATTGTTATTTTCCCGTATACCTCCAATGGCATTTTTTATTTGCAACTAGTAAAGTTTATAAAAGCAGCCTCCCCCCCCCCCCCCCCCAATTCAAGTTTTTTCAACCGAATTTTGCTGTTACTAATTAACGTTAAACTTTATTATTATTTTAATATCAAATGTTTTTGCGACGTTATGAGAGAAGTTGTACGTATACACGACACGACTGTTCAGTTTGTGAATTATTATATTAGTGTAGTTCGTACTGAAATACCTCGGTAGAAATATATTTATGTATTTTTGTAATTGAAAACTGTTAAATCTAACGTTATTTAAGTTATTTTTATATATATAGGACATCAAGTTGTTTCTTTATTATTATTTTCCTTTTTACACATGTGTAAAAAATTAATTTTAAATTCAATAAATTAAAAGGTGATTCTATTAGGTTTTAAAAGGTTAATTTGACTCCGGGTTTCACTTCGTACCTTGACAATTAGCTTGCATAATAATTAACCTGCGTGGCCATATATATACCAACGAAAGCTGAAGGTAACGTAAGGCAACGACTGCGAATTTCGTTCGTCTTTTCCGAATTTACCCGATCGACGAGATCTATTTCCGGTAAAATTTCATTTTTTCACAAAAAATTACACACGATAATATTTTGCCGCCATTAAAACGTGAAAAATACCGGAAATAAATATTTAAATCTTGCAGCAGACGCACGAAATGCGCAGTTGATGCCTTACGTTATCTTTAGCTTCGTTGATATATGTGGTGCTAACTACACTCGAAATCACGTAAGGATGTGGGCGATTTATCGATTCCCCCTGGGCAGCCAATAGACGCTCTAGCTTTCAAGGACACTAGGAGGTGGGGTAATGTTAACTAAATTGAGAGCTTTTAGGCGTTCTCTTATTGGTCGCATCCTTACGTGGTGCGGACTGTAACATTATTTGTGAATACTTTTACATATTATATACAATAGGAAGACCTATGATTTTTGGGACAATATTTGAGCACATATTTATTGCACATAAAAAAAAAAGCGCCTAAATACTAAATATTAACTTTTTACTTACTTTTTTCCGTGTGGTTATTTATTTCATTGCATCAACTCAGCATGCAGTATGAAAAATGAAGGGAGGATTTTTTTTTTTATTTTTTTTTAGATTTTATTAAAATTATGTTATATTTTTCCTCACTTCGGGTTATAAATCTACTAATCTTGGGTTTATAGAGCAAATTATGCTCGATTTGCAAGCCAAATAATAATGATATAATATGTAAACCAAAATAATAATAATAAAATAATTCAATGTAAAATATGAGGGATCAAATCTTCCTTTTTTATTATTACTAATTAGAAGTCCATTAAGAATGAAGGCACAAAAAATTAAAATATAATTAACAGTTATTGCTTTTTAATTAGTAAGCTGCTTGGAGCCACTCTGACAGTAATTATGATGCAAAAAGTGCTTATGGCCTTTGATTGCATTAACAAATAACAATTTTTATCGTATATATATATATATATATATATATATATATATATATATATATATATATATATATATATGTATTATGTACATATATATACATATATATACATATATACGAGTATACACACGTAATTTTCTCTTATACAGGTACAATTATGGATTAATATTATTTGACCAGTCCTATATAGCTTACTTACACCATTCTATAATAAGAAGTTATGGAGTTTGTTTCTATATATATATATATATATATATATATATATGTGGTGCTGTGTGAGAGAATATTCATAGAGGTTTTTAATTAAAGGCATAGACAACATGAAAACATTTGCATTTACATAACTAAACACTTGATGGGACATACATAAGTAACATTAATTGGTCTCAAAACCCAACTGTAGCGCCGTAGCAGTGATCAGAAAATTTCGATTTATGCAACCCGCACAACATTTTTATACTAATTTTTGCCTGTTTATGACGTCATAAACAGGAATTTTCACGCAAATTGCATACTTTACAGTTTTTTCAAGCTCTCTTGTGAGGCCACATTTACATTATGGTAAAAAATATCATCAGTTTTGTAGATCCCATTTTGTGTTTAAATATGTTGTTTCAATGTTTTCTATGCCTTTAACTAATTTGGCACTAAACAATATATATATATATATATATATATATATATACACAAATGTGCATTACCTTGGTATTTGCCTGAATTGCGTATGGACCATGCAGTCTTATGATTGCATCATTAATTATGGAGGGAAAGTCAGGCTAAAGTGGATCACAACTTATACCTCGATATTTATACTGTACTCACAACAATGATGCATAACTTCAGTTACGAATCGTAACTTACTTGAGATAAACACTTGTGAGTTATCATGAGCAACTAAAATAATACATTTTAGCAAGTTATTAACTATATAGCTATATTTAAGTTTTTTTCAGTTGTTTTTGGCTATTTTATGTTAAATTAGCTACTGTTAATAATTTACTAAAATGCATTATTTTAGCTGCTCATCTCAAAAGTGTTTATCTCAAATAAGTTAAAGGATTCGTAACTGAAGTAATGCACACTGTTTTTTGAGTGTCTATACGTCATGGATATATAAACAGGGGGCTGATTCTGTAACTTCATAACGAATGAAATTATTCGATATCTAATGCAAATTTGTTTGTTGCAACAAAACGAAAAAGTTACAGAATCACCCCCCAGGATAGGAAGCTATTGTTGAAAAAACGATCCCTTAATGATGTAATTCAAATTTTTGCCGCAACAATGCAAGAATACAAAATTATGTATAAAAGTGGCGCTGTAGTCTGTGTGTGAATTTTAAAATTGACACACAGACTACAGCGCTACTTACATTTTACATGTTGATTGTTGCAGTAAAAATTTGAACTACATCAACAAGGGTTCGTTTTTAGTATATAGAGCAATAACACAGGAGCTCACGAGCCTGGTCTACGTACATAGATTTGAGACTGAACTAATTCACGGTCAATAACTTACAGCCTGGCAGTCTACCAACAACAACAAAAGAAGATGTCAATCGAAGATATCAATAATTATTAAAATTGATAACTCAATGAGGTTGATTATTATACTCTTGGGCGTAGGCTGTAGGGTATAATGGGCATGCTGTCATATTTTATGTGCTTGGAGGTCATACTGGAGTAATGAATAAGAAACTTCGTTAACTATTATTATTGTCCAGCATAGGACAAACTTCATTTTTAGCAATTTTGTTTGGAAAATTGGTTAATTTTTGTTGTGATTATTCTCGCTGATCTAACCTCTCATCAATGCTCTCAATTGCTTAGTATTTTGAAACTGGTAAAATGTGTTACCATGTCCAAGCCTCATCTTGCATTATTTTTTACTTTTTTCTGTAGTTTTCATTAAGAAAAAAATCCATAATTTTAGAACTAGTCACAAAAAACATAGAAACCTTTATTCATTAAGCCTGCTGACATGAGAAATGATGTGTAAGTTTCTTTAAATTATAATTAAAATAAAAACTGTAACGTTAAAAAGATTTTCCTTTTCTTCTCAGCCAATATACAATAAAAAATGTTGAGCTATATATAGCCCTCATGGCATCTTCAAAATTATGCAACCTTGATTTTGAAAACCATTAGATTTTCATGCAATATATCCAATGGATTACAAAGTTCAAAATATTACTGTGAATAATATTCTTGCAATTAACCAACTATATTTAAAATAAATTTAAACATTCTGAATGCATTTCTTATGAAAAAATCGTTATTATAAATAAATTATGCTACAATAATTATACACGTTGATTGCAAGTGACATGCAAAGTATTGAAGATTCTTAGCGACAAAAATATTTGAATTATTTGTGCAATTTCCTGTGTAATTAGAATACTGAAGTGAACACGCTATATACATGAACACAAGTTCATTCCTGGAGCTTCAAAATAATTATTAAATAATAATAATAAATATAGTAATAAACGAATTTTTTTAAAATTATTTCGAAGTATAAATATAAATATTATAAAAACAAATTTACAAAATATATAATAGTCAATTTTATTGTTATGGTGTGTGATGTGATGATGAGTCGATAAATTATGCTTGCTTGCTTGCTGATGTTTTTATTATTTGCATATGGAATACCTTATACCTTATAGCGTACTAACAAGTGTACTACAACAAATGGTACATACATACATACATACATACATACATACATACATACATACATACATACATACATACATACATACATACATACATACATACATACATACATACATACATACATACATACATACATACATACATACATACATACATACATACATACATACACATAAATACATATATAATAGTACATACATACTGAATATAATATATATATATATATATATATATATATATATATATATATATATATATATATATATATATAATATATATATATAATAGTACATACTTACTGTATATAATATGTAATGTAAGTTTATTTTCTTCCTGTTTAGATCGTCTGTCTGTATACTGATGTATATACGCTGTGCGCCGGGCGGGCGCCACATAAATATAAATACATTATATAAAAATAATCAATTTGATGCCTTGACTATATAGTCACACATACATATACCCGACTTAAAAAACCTCAGTCGATTTAAATCGGGCATGCCTAAAGTATCGCCCATTGTCACATTTGAGGAGAAGGGGGGCGGCTGGGCGATATCATAAAAGGTCGAACGGCAGGTAACTCAGATTTTTTGAGTCGAGTATACATACCACATAGTCTAGTGTAAATTGATCTTGACAAAAAGGTCCTTGGGTATTTTACACACCATGGCACAGCTAAGGTAAAATATAATATGCATCGTGTAAATAACTCGCGTACGCGGGGTAAATATGATGTTTATTACTGCTTCATCAAATAACTGAAAAATGTGGGGAATAACCTCCTCTGCTGCTGCTGCTGCTGCTTTAGTCAATTTTAATTAATAACTATTTGTGTAAACCTATAACTATATGTATGCATACCACAGATACATAGAAAGAAAGCACTGCTTATGTTAATATACGTGCAATAAAATATTAATAATAAAATGTTACGTATTTCAATATATTGGCATGTAATCCATTTATTTCATTTTGAAAATATTGCCCCGTGTACACACATATCCATAGCTTAAAAAAAGCCATTGATATATTTTATGTAAGCTAAAGTAAATGGTAATTCTGTATCAATGGACTGTTTACAAAATCTCAATATAAAAATACAAGAAAAAAACAAAAACAAGATTGTTAATGTTGGTAACATTAATTCATGCAGTACTTTGCAGTACATACAGTACATGGTCCAAATTTGACTTTTTACCATAAAATTGATAATAGATGTTGACTCTTCACGCTTATTTTAGCTGTTGGGGAAATTTTCAAAAAAAAAAACAAAAAAAAAACGTTTTTTTCTTACTTGCTTTCAAAATTTTACAAACGTGCCTATTTTCCTGCTTTTATGTTCATATTAATATATTATGCTCTTATACTTGATTAAGTTTATATTAAATAGAAATATGTACCTATGTTTAAAGAAAATGTTTTTTTATTTCATTGCGTATATACTTTAAAACCTTGTTTCTTGCTTATTTCTTTGTTCAATATACAATGCTTGAAACTGAAAACTGAAGACATAACTTGTCAATGAATAAGCTTTATAAATATACAACCTAATATTGAAAAACTGATATCCATGTTCTGGATAAATCAATGTTTTTTTATTTGTAATATATATTTTGCAATGCTTTAAAATAATTATGGCATTATGTATATATATATATATAATCATTTTGCTATAAGTTTTCCTTCACTGTTAAATTTCCTATGAACACTAAAACGAAATATCTTTATATTTTACATAAAAACTGCTCTCGTTTTACTTAAGAGAAATTTTTATGACAACAGTAAAAATTATTCCTTGAATGTTTTTTTTTTATTTGACGCCTTGCAGCCTTGCAATAAAGTAGCTGCTATACGATGCATGTTTGTTGAAAATTGACATGAACACACGTTAGCATAAGCTGGCACTTCTGAGAATGAAACAGGGATATCTAACTGTCATTTTAATTGTGAAAAATTTAATATATTCATGTATATTATATTAAAAGTTTTCTGATTTTGACTGTAGAAATTCGACATAAGACTTACCTTTATATATATATATATATATATATATATATATATATATATATATATATATATATATATATATATATATATATATATATATTATAATAGTATTTTTCTTATAATTTGTCATCTAAAAATCAGAGGTTACATAATATGTATTCTTGCCGAATATAATTTGATACAAGTATACAGTGCAATGGAAAAAGGTTAAATTGTTTGTTAATTACTTCATTCAAATGTCACCGCGTTTATATGGAGATTATAGAGGCTTAAATTAATTATAATCTTTCATTCATACAGCGCCATATAAAGGAATTATAACTTCATGTGGTAATTGAGAGAGAGAGAGAGAGAGAGAGAGAGAGAGAGAGAGAGGGAGGATAATTTTAGAGGGTTTTATATTATGAGTTACGACAATATATATATATATATATATATATATATATATATATATATATATATATATATATATATATATATATATATATATAATTGTCAAAATATATATGCACCACATCATAATATTATCCTTAAAAGGAGTTTTATTTTTTCATTTGTTGCAACTCTAAAAAAAAAAAGGTTAAATATTGAATAAGCTTGCTATCAATGTTAGCTAATGTGCAATATTTCTTTATTTTCCGACGCACAAGGAAGAGAAATTGTGTTTTTGTTTACTGCAACTTTGAGAATGCATTCGCCTGCGCAGCCATTAAATTAATGACAAAAATAAACAGGTAATAAAATTTGTTTTTTTTTTTTAAAAATAATAAAAATCTTCTTCCTGATAACCTGCTTGTTCCTGTTTATGTTTTCATAAAAAAAAAAAAAAAGAAAAAAAAAAAAGAAACTGACATTAGAACCTACGCACCAAGGGCTCGCCTGCTCGCACGCACGACCCGAGTGATCTTATGGCACCGAAATGCTGACGTCAGAAAGATGTCCATTGAGAAACGATCTATTCACTTTATATTGTTATTGTTTGTTAACTTTTAGAATTAAAAAAAAAAACATTATACGATTAGCCTTCGGGGCTTTAATACAATAAGAAATTCATCAAAAATTCGTAAATAAATAAATAATAAGAAACATTTACGTATTTATGCGATGAAGTCAAAATAATAAGAAAAAAAAACATGTTTTTGTTTACTTTTTAGTACAAGATAATTCCGCTTTTTTTTTTTTTTTTTTTTTTTTTTCTTATTAATTTTTTATCTTATGGAGGCTTATGTGCTCCTTCCTTGGTTGTTTTTATTTGTATAGGGTGGTTTCATTCATGTTAAAGTCGACGTCATAAGTGAGTACTAAATAACATTGGTTGGTATAGGAAAATGGTACATTTTGCCGGTTTAAAAATACTTCGCGATTTTTTTGAGAGCATTGATGCTGTTAACAGGTTGAAATAGTACCTCAAGTATGCCAGAAAAATAATAATAAGCAAAAAAATATCTTATTTCCAAAGAAAATAGCCAAAAACTATGTTTGCCCTATACTGAGCAATGTTATTCATTATACTCAAGATGAGCATCGAAAAGCACTCAGAATGACGTCATGCGCACACACCCTATAATTCACAGAAATATTAAATTTAAAGTTTTACTTGCCTGACACGACCTTCACTTACAGTTATCATTACATTTATCAACAATTAACTATAATTCAATTGAACACAAAATAATTATTATATATTTTCATTCATTCATAGAACTCATTAAAATAACTGTAGAATGAAATTGATTTAAAGTAATTTATTATTAAGCGATTTTTAGTAAGTATAAAAATTTAAGAATAAGTTGTTGTTTTTTATTACGTAGCGTCTTCAGATATCTCAAGGTCAAATGTTTGCAAAAATTAATCTTCATTGTTTATTAATGTTGGAATTCTTGGAAATTTTGAATGAAAAAAAGTCAACAAAATTGATTTGATTAATCGTTTTTCACGTTTATTTTATCAACCTGTATTGAGGTATTTCTACACGGACTTTCCTGCTCACTATTTTTATATATGTATATAATTATATTAATTTTATTATTCCACGGTAACTTTTATGATTTGCCAATGTACATGTTATGCAGTATGCTATTTTGTATTTAAGTTTTTGCCTGGTCCCAAGATAGAAATTATTATCATATTATTATTATTAAGGCAGGAAATCAGCTACTGCGGGATTTGACTAAAAAATTGTAAAGACAGAAAAATCTGAAATTTTGCACAGTGATACATTAGGATTAGGTATCTTCAAAAATGTAAAAATTTTGGGGGGTCACCATGCTGGATTTTTAATTATGATTTTTTGAAGTTTTAGTCCCATGAGAGCCCATGTTAATTTCAATAATCAATTTCTCTCTTATCTGATGGTCACGGGTTCTGAAAATTTTATCATATGGAGCTGTTACTATTAACTTTCAAATGGCATCATAAAATTTCGAAGTTTTCTTTTTAGATTTTGAGATACAAGTCATCTGAATACAATCCTTAACCAAAGTTGGTCTTCATTTTAGGAGAGTAAAACAGGGTTACGAACAGCATAGTAATAAAGAGTATTATTATTATCATATTATTAATATTATTATATTATTATTATTATCATATTATCTTTTTTACTGTTAAAAAAAATATAATCTTAAAACGTGCAGATTTTTTTTTTTTTTTTTTTTAACCATATGGGTGTTTTTGTGTTACAACTTTTACCATAGTCTCGTCAAGACATTTTCCTATCAACTTGTACGATTAAAACCACCCATACGGTCCGGCGACACATAGCCCGGCATTCGCAATGACAGATTAGAGAAACCAAGGAAACTCTAGGCAGGCTGGACGGTATAGTTACATCAATCATGCACCATATATCTGCTGTATATCTATCACTTAAAGGAATAGACCAGAGAAAAACATAAGCATCTATATTATAAAACACTTGATGGGACTTACAACATTAGTTTGTCTCAAAACCTAACACTAGCCCCGTAGCAGTGATCAGAAAATTCGATTTATGCAACCCGCACAACATTTTCATACTAATTTTTGCATGTTTCTGACGTCATAAACATGAATTTTCACGCAAATTGCATACTTTACAGTATTTTCACGCTCTCTCGTGGGGTTATATTAACATTCTGGTAAAAATTGTCATCAGTTTTGAAGATCCCATTTCGTGTTTATTCATTAAGAAGCACATATTGTTTTATGTGGTCTAAGGCTTTAAGTGAAGAGAGAACTATACTGCGATGTATAATTCTCTCTTCACTTAAGTAAGGGTCGCCTGCAATTCCTCCCTCCCCCCCCCCCCTCGAGTCACCCCTAGACTTTATGCTGTGATCAAAACCAAATTTTTATGATTATATTTTTAAAATAAAATCTGTAGAAGTTCAAACGTTTGGTGAAAAAAAAAAAAAAAACGCTTTAAAGTTCAATGAACTTAAAATTAAAATTGTGGTAACGTCTTTTTCGTTCTCAACAATATATATTTCAAATCAATGAAAACTGTAACTAAACAGTCACATTCAACTATTGAATAACAAAGTGAAAGGATGTTTATAAACTTACAAACATTTCTGAATGTAACGTATTTTTTTGTTACAAATTATATTAGACATTTCACACAAATTTCAAAACCCCCATTAATTCGCGTAACTTTCAATCAATTATTTAAATACTGAAGATGAGCTATGTTAATTATTTTTGCATATTATTATTGCTCATATCTCACGGTGCTTGGCTGTAATAATTAATTAATTAGCTAATAATGTGAAACATGAGGCTATGCAGACTTTTACATTATTTTGTTAAGTAATGAGGCTTATACAACAACACATTAATTACTAACACTGCAAATATGTATACTCAAGCTTGAATGTAAGATGTAAATATTAATAATTAAATAGCTCTTCTTATTTGACTTAAAGGCATATAGAACACCTTGAACAAATAGCATGTCTAATATCCTAATATCAACGTTGATTTGGCCGGAGTCATTGATTTCTCATTTATTTTCCTTTCATGAAATGGCAGATGCGGGTTTATGACGTCACAGCTCGTCTGTTTTTCACACGCATAGACAAGTGAGCTATGACGTCATAAATCCGTATCTGCCACTTTGTGAATGGAAAATAAACGAGAAATCAATGACTTCCGGGCAAATCAATGTTGATATTTAGGTATGTTAGGATATTAGACGAGTTTTTTGTTCGAGGTGTTTTTTGGTGTTCTCTCTCTCTCTCTCTCTCTCTCTCTCTCTCTCTCTCTCTCTCTCTCTCTCTCTCACTTGTTTTTTAATAAAGTTTTAGCTTTTAGGAACGACAGTAAACAACATGCAAAGTAGGAGAAGCTATTTAAGGCGGGAAATCAGCTACTGCGGGATTTGACTAAAAAGTTGTAAAGACAGAAAAATCTAAAATTTTGTACAGTAATATATTAGAATTATAGGTACCTTCAAAAATGTAAAAATTTTGGGGGGTCACCATGCTAGAATTTTAATTATGATTTTTTGAAGTTTTAGTCCGATAAGAGCCCATGTTAATTTGAATAATTAATTTCTCTCTTATCTGATGGTCACGGGTTCTGAAAATTTGATCATAGGTAGCTGTATTAACTTTCAAATGGGATCACAAAATTTGGATTAAGTTCTGTTTTTAGATTTTGAGATACTAGCCATCTATATACAATCCTTAAGTTAAAAATAATTGATATTTACAAGGCTGCATGTATATGGGGAGGATCTTAACATGCGAGATATCACTTATTACATTTCAATGCAAATTACATACGTGAAATTTATTTAGGTATTCTGAGGAGCAATAAATTACAACATAATTAGTTTTATCGAGAAGGTCACATCATATGAAGATGATTATAATTATATTTTTTTGTTAATCAACAAATGAAAAAGAACCATCAATGTATTCAATTTTAAATATTTAATTTTCAGAGGTAATAAATAATTCTAGCATTATATTTCCTTTTAATTATAATTACATAAAAATAATGGATTGAGGAGTGTTTGAAAATACTTGTAATTATATTTAAAAAGTATTATATATATATATATATATATATATATATATATATATATGTTTATGGATGAGTTACGGCGAGATTATTTTTAATTGGTAATTTTAGTTTGTATAATATAGCCCTAGCTCATAAACAAAAGTCTTCACATATACGATTACTTGCCACACGTGCCTATACTTCTCTATATGTTTGCTGCACTATATTTTGGTCTGCACGCATCTTTAGCAAATGGCAAATATTGGCGTTTCTAAAAAGCTTGTCCAGAGTATTTAAAATATATTATAAATCATCAAATTTTTTTTCAAGTAGATTGATCGTTGCGCTCTGTTGCAAATCTCTATATATGATTGTAAAATACATCGAAAGGAAAAATAATTTTTGCCATTTTTTCCCCCTTTACAATTAGTAATTTTTCTTAAGTTCTATACATATATAGTGCATTTAGATCTTTAAAAATAGGGCTTGAAAAAGAAAGTAACTTAAGTTAATTAACCACTCATCTAAAATAAAAAATACATACTCTATTAAACATAAATTTAAAACATTTGTAGAATTATTTCTATATGCAAACTGTACAGCCTGCGTTATAGGCAACTGTTTCTGCGCCAAATCTCTCTCTCTCTCTCTCTCTCTCTCTCTCTCTCTCTCTCTCTCTCTCTCTCTCTCTCTCTCTCTCTCTCTCTCTCTCTCTCTCTCTCTCTCTCTCTCTCTCTCTCTCTCTCTCTCTAAACAAAATAACAAAGAGGCGCCAAGCTAGTGCTTCATCATCACAATAATAATTTATAATGCGTGAAAAGTTGTAAACAAAATTTGTTAGTAAACTATAAGTTGCATTCTATCTTACAGACATTATAATAATAAGGAAATGCATAATGTGGGTGTAGGCGAGATAATATGAGAAAGAAAGGACAGCATGATAGATAGGTGACCATGTACTCAATACATCTCTCTCTCTCTCTCTCTCTCTCTCTCTCTCTCTCTCTCTCTCTCTCTCTCTCTCTCTCTCTCTCTCTCTCTCTCTCTCTCTCTCTCTCTCTCTCTCTCTCTCTCTCTCTCTCTCTCTCTCTCTCTCTCTCTCTCTCTCTCTCTCTCTCTCTCTCTCTCTCTCTCTCTCTCTCTCTCTCTCTCTCTCTCTCCTATACTGTATGTTAGTGTAGCTAAACACATCTCTATCTTCTATGCTGCTTATATGTATATAGTTATATTATAACAAAGATGAATCACATCGTGGGATGTACGTTACGTACATTTAATAGACAATACGACCGTGACAAATACAAGCGAGCATCATCGTCAACGTCTTTTTTTTTTTTTTTTTTTTTTTATCTTTGTTATTTAATATAAATGTATATGTCTGTATTTTCAAGTGACATGTATATTATTAACTACTATTGTTAGCATATCATTGCTAACATTAACTCCATTACATTATAACATCACATCACGTTTATTAACTATATGCCACAACATTGGACTATCTTGCTCATGTTGAGGTAAAATCAACTAGTTGTATTTTTATTTGAGTCTATTATAGTTTCAAAAAGCGCTTCTTACAATTTCAACATAGGTGATAAATGTATTTTTTATTATTATTATTTTTTTTTTAGTTGTCATGACTGAATTTGAAGTAGCACACGCTGAAGACTGTAAGTCGATCGCAATATGACTTCATATTAAGGTCATTGGTAAACAGATTTATTGATTATACACCTCGCACAATTAGTGTATTATAATAATAATAATAATAACCAGAGAATAACTTCATTTAAAGCCCTTGTCAACTTACTTTTTTATCATTTAGAATACTAGATTGATAATTACCATACCTTAATATCCATGAATTAGACACCATCACGTTGATTTTGTATTTATTTTCGTTTATTTTCCTTTTTGCGGTTATATCACGTATCTGACGTCACAATATACCACCGCCAATCACAGTCACCGCTCTGGTCACGTGATAAATTTAAGCCCCTCCCTCAAGTTCTTTGCCCCTATCACGGCCCCATTGGTACATTGTGACGTCAGATACGTGATATAACCGCAAAAAGGAAAATAAACGAAAATAAATACAAAATCAACATGTTGGTGTCTAATTCATGGATAATAAGGTATGGTAATTATCAATCTAGTATTCTAAATGATAAAAAAATAAGTTGACAAGGGCTTTAAGGCACATACATGGCTTTTTCAACCACCGTATACATACGTACATATTGTATACCATGAAGTAATTTATAAATTTACAGACTTACTTGGGACAATAATTATATTATCAGCATAGAGGAGACCCTGTATTGAACTATACAAAACATAACATTATACGCTTATGAGGAAGAACACATTTTTTTGCAATTTTTCTAGAAAACTGCTCCACCGATTCTGGAGAACTTTAAATGAGAAATACTAGACATACTTTTACGTTCAAGAATTTTTTAAACCGATAACCTCCATTATAAACATTTACACTATTTCTTGAACTATTATTAGCTTTTTTTCTGAACTATACGTAATGATGCAACATTTCTATAGTTGATTCTATATAATAGTTGTGGTGTATATTATTTTTAAAATTATGAATGACTTTTTTAAAAATTAAGATTATATAATACGTATACTGTGATTATATACGTATATTATGTAATAATATTAATAAAGTAGCTGATGTTGCAAAAAAAATATATAAACATATAAAAATAATATTCTGTAAAGCATAATAATTAATTCAAGTCTAAAACCACGTGTACTACTAATTATAATACGTTATTGTGAATAAAACAAATATATAATATCAATTCGCCAACAATTTATTGCTTTGTTTACAATGATGCGTGAAGCTGCTATGTTATGTAAAATTATGTATTTATGTATCTATGTATGAAAGTAAAATTTTGCACGTGACGAGAGTGAATTAAGAGATAGAAAACAAAATGATGAACACAACAAAAAATCAGGGTCACGTCTATTTACCCTCAAGAAAAATATTCTTTCTTTAATTTCACTTTCTTATAAATAAATAAGTTTTAATTTCATCGCAATATATAAAACACATTCTTGATGTTATATTATATAGTAAATTTAAACTTTAAATTCTTTAAACGTATCAAACATTTGAACTTTTATTTTATATGGCATTTATATATGATATAACATAGGCACTAGGCAGGCACGTCTACCCACGTCTACCTTCTAAATACAGCAAGGAAGGTTCTGATTTTTTACTATAATAAATAGGGAATCTTTACGATGTTAATTTTTTAAACATTTTTATATTATTAAGTTCAAAAACCATAGACATAAAGATGGTTCAAACTGAAGTTCATCTAAGTTCATTTTAAACATAAAAAATCATGTTTTAAAAATTCAAAATTAATTGTGAGCTATTAATAGCACAAAAATAGTTCTCACACGAGAATTTGGTATATATTATAAATATATCAAGTGGAAGAAAAATAAAAAAATAAAGGTTACAGAGTTGATTGGAATTTTCGTTGATGACATCAGATGCGCGGGAACTTCCTCGCGGCCCGCGGTTGATCTTCGCTCCAAGTTCTTGCCAACTATACACGCTCAAACCGTGACGTTTCACTTACAGTTCGTGCATCAAACATCGCGCGAGCAAGCAAGCAAGCAAGCGAGTGAGGCGAGAGAACCAAATTACCTGCAATTTGGTATTTACAATGACGTCAGAGTATTATGCATTCAGTTTATCTGATTATATATTACATCATAGTGTATAAATAAACTATATAATAAGATCCTGATCTATTGTGCGCCGGTGGAATATTTAATAATGACTAAAATTAAATAATAATAAAATTCTATAGTATAATCAAATAATCATGTTTAGTATTTTTTATAGCAATAATATAAGCATGATTTATTTTTATAAAGTTTTTTTTAATGTATATATATAATAAAAAATAATAATAATTTATAAAAATTTCACGATAAAATGTAGATAAAATGTTATAAAATAAAAATTATTATTTTAATCCACGTATTTATTAGATTTAAAATTTTAGATTATTCGCAATTACAATAAGAATCATACTTTACAATAGAACACAACACACAAATCACTTTCATATATATATAATAGTATGCCAAGCTATATATAACATAGTAAACTATGTTTAAAGTATAATAATATATTGTCACATCACATAGTGAGTGCTTCACTGCAAAAAAAAATAGAAATTTCAATTTTTTATTATTTTTTTTTAGATCTTTATGAAGTGCAATAAAATTAATTTGAAAGTACATAATTGTACATATGGTTATAGTATTTCAGATTATTTAGCAAAAAAAAAAAAAAAAAAAAAAGATCTATGGATATTAGCATAGCATATAGCATAGCTAATAACAGCTTATGGTGTGCTATAGAAAAAGACAAACTCCCACTGATTTCACATCCTTTATAGCATTTTCTACTAATACGCATTTTATACCATATTCGCAGTTTTTTAATTTTTAATAAGTTGCAAATAAATTAAAGTACAGATAGGAATACCAGATATTGTATACCACAATACAAGGAATAGCAAGGCAAACATTCAAAGTATATATAAAAGAACGGAAATGTACAATAAGGGTCCCTTCTGTGGTTCTCTAAACATTTATAATAATCTGCCATACATATTAAGAAAGGAACCATATCAAATTATGTTTAAAAGAAACTTAAAAACATTTTTATTAAATAAACAATATTATTCAATCGATGAGTTTATGAACGACTCAGATAAGTAGTTTTTTGTGTATTGTTTTATTTTTTTATGTGTAATTGTTTATGTTTATTTTTTATTGACCATCATTTCTATTTGCTTGTGTTTTTTTAAAGCAATAACCTGGACAGATGCATATTTGTATGTATTGTGTGTGTAGGATGAAAGAAATGAATAAAGATTTTTTTTTTTTTTTTTTTTTTTTTTTTTTTTTTTTTTTTGAGTCTGATCGTAGGATAAAGTTTTATTTCAAGTTTGTACAATATGTTTTATGTAAAGTGGTTTCTTACATGTGTAGTATGTTACAGTGGTTTTTATGTGAAGTCTGTTTAGACGCATGGTCTTAACAAAATATTATTTGTTTTGCCAAATTTTATAATAACTTTTATAATTACGTGTAATAATTAATTGAGAATGCAATGAAGAAATACTCTGACTATTGCAAATTATATCAGAGGACCATGTAAGTGGGTTTGTTTCTACCTTTTTTGGCCTCTAATAAAAACCATTTATTATTATTATAAATTATTATTATAGATATTATAATACATTATATAAATATTAATAATTATAAAATAAAACAATTTAAAAATTACAAATTTAATTGTATAATAAAAATAATATTTATATTTATCTCTCATTGTAGGTGACATAAAAAAAATGTTTTTCTCGTTTAATTACTGTACATTGTAATTGTAATTACCTGTATTAGTAATGAGAAGATACATATCTAGCTAGCATGTACAGAGGAACAGATCAAACTTGAACTTTGAGATCTTTGCCTTGGCTTATGCATGCCATGACGTGTACTGTTGGAAATTATCATAAATATTGTGAGGTGAAGTTTTGTCATGCCGTATACATGCAGCAACAATGAACTTTTACTTTTTAAAGTACGTTGACTTTACAATCATGCAGAGTTACTCACCATTGCTTAACGTTTAAATATACAAGTTTTACTATGTAATTATTTGTTTTCAATTTACTGAAATTGATTAATAGAACAATAAAAGATTTAATGAGCAAAATAAACTACGAAATAAATTTATATTATATATATTTATGCTTTATATGGCAATAAGCAATAACATGCATTTATTTGTAAATATTTTTTAATGCAATAGGCAATAATATGCATTATTCGGAAATTTATTTTAATGCAATAAGCAATATCATGCATTATTCGGAAATATACTTTCATATAATAAGCAATAACATACATTATTCGGAAATATACTTTAATGCAATAATAAAAAACGTGCCTTATTTGGAAATATATTTTAACACATATATACATAAGCAATAACATGCATTTATTTGGAAATTTATTTTAATGTGATGCATTATTCAGAAATCTATTTTGATGCACAAAGCAATAACATGTATTATTTTGTATTTTAATGGCTGTAAGCTTCGTATTTTTTATATAGCATTATATGGAACCATCCTCTTCCGTAGTTTCATTATTGTTTTTAGATAAAAAAAAAACTATACTGCAACGAGGCCAGAAAATTTCAAATGAAGGACTTCAAGATTAAAATTTTTTTTCGTAGTAATAAAAAAAAAAATAATAATAAATAAATACGAATACCTTGCATGCATTAAAGTCTCCATATAAAAGCACTGAATGCCCGTAAAGCATTGCAGTAAAATATGTTAAGTCACTGACAATGAGTACACTGTTTTTATATTGAAAATAATAACAAAATTCGTTAATAGGGTGTGTACGCATGATGTCATTCGGAGTGCTTTTCGATGCTCTTCTTGAGCAATACATAACATTGCTCGATCAGCATAGGACAAACGTAGTTTTTGGCTATTTTCTTTGGAAAATTAGCTATTTTTTGGTCATTATTATTTTTCATGCATACTTGAGGTACTAATTCAACCTGTTAACAGCATCAATGTACTAAAATAAATTACAAAGTATTTTTAAACTGGCAAAATGTGCAATTTTCCTATACTGGCCAATGTTATTTAGTACTCACTTATGACGTCGACTTTAACATGAATGAAACCACCCTATTACTTATTTAATGCTCATACAAAGTTAACAGCCTACTACTGTAAAATATATAAACAATGCATGATTATAGAGTATGAATTGTATGCGCAGGAGTGACAAACTGAGTTCGTTCTTAGTTTCATAATTAATTTTTAAAATATCAATTTTCAAAGCATCGTTTATTTTTTTTTAATAAAACAAATGCTAATTTGAGTTATTACTTCAGAATACATTTTAAAACAAAAATGTTAATAATAACTGTTACCAAACATGGCATAATTTAATCAAAAAAAAGAACAAATCTATTGACAATTTTATTTTGACTATATATAATTAATTTCTGCGTGAACAAATATTATGCTAAAATTATTTCAAGGCTATGAACTCTGATTGGTAAATATAAACAATAGGAGTAAGAAAACAAATGAGTAATAAATTGCGCAATGAACAAAAATCACATCAATTACCTTCAAAGTGACGTAACCTTTCTATAGCTCAGAGAAGAAGACGAGAGATAAAAAATAAAAAATAATATCCAAATGAGACCTTTGGAAAGGCAACGTTAAGTAACCAACTTTTTTTTTATATCTTTTTTTGTCTTTTTTTGTGATTGTAACCCAAAAAAGTATTATTTATTTTTATTTATTTAGGCTTGTACTAAATTTCTATATTACATGAACTAGATATGTAGTAAATTTTTTTATGTTACTTTCAGTTGTGTAAAAGTCATAGATTTTTTAAAGTCTATTGAGATTGTTGAATAATAATAAATTTAAGTAATAATCAAATAAATTGTTAACGATTATATTGTAAAAAAAAAATATGGTCTTTATTAACTGGTGGCCATTAATTAAGAAATGAAAGTGTATAAGTAATAATTATTTTTTTAACCTATAGATTTTTTTTTAAAGTTTGTAAAGAAATAAAAAATAAATTCCAAGAAAAAGTACAAAAAATATTTTTTAAAAATTACAACATTTGACAATGATATAATTAATTATTATTTTGTGTTCCTATCAAGTTTTTTTTTTTTTTTTTTTTTTTTTTAATTGTTATAAAAAAAAGCGAGTGGTATTTCGTTGAAAAATTCTTTAGTATATATAATTTGTTATAAGAGAGGAGTTGTGACGTCATTGCGGGCGCCAGACAGACAGACAGATGAGGCCAGAGGACACTTGACGTATGAACATCTTGGCAAAAACCCTGGGCAACCCTGGCAAGCACGGCACAACTCAGGTCATCAAGGTCAAGGGTCACCACAGGCTCAGGCAGCCAGCCGCAGCTAAATCATAATGCCAACTATATTGATGCTGTTAACTTTCAGCAAGCTGAAGTTTGTTTTTCTGATTTTAAAAGAGTAATTTAAGTGTAAATAAAAATAATTACATGAAAGTATTAAAGTTTATATATACATAATTATTATTATTATTAATTTGTACTTGGAAAAAGTAACTAGAGAGTTACTAGACTTTTTTTTATAATAAATTTGTTAGATATGCAGAGCTAACTATTTTGTCACTGAAGAAATTACGCTTATACTAAAGAGTTATTGTTCAAACTTTTGTCAACCAAGTTATTGGTTTGTACTGAAGAGTTACATATGTAACTGAATAACTTCCTAACTTTATGTTTACCGTGTGATATGTATGTTCTACGTCCTCCTCATTTGAGACATAAGCTTGTTCTGTAAAGTAAAGTGAATCTCATTTACAGTGATTGGCTGACCAACAAAATAAGACACATTCATTGGTTGATCTTGTTTTTTGAGCCGATAAAAGTGAGTCGCATGTTTCGTATGGAACTTTTTTATGCGAGTTTCTTTCATTTTTATCAAGTTCAAAGTTCTAAAAGAAGAAATAACGATGATCGACCATATGTATAAACGTGGTAAACAGGTAACGACGTCATAAACAGCTGTTTATAACAAAGGAACATTTTCGAAGCTGGCTCAATATTTGTGTGTAGTTTATAGAACGAGCTATAAAAATTCTTGTTCTACAAAATAAAAAATATACGTAGATAAAAATTATGCACTTGTTTTTGTCTTTAATTTTAATTTAATAATTCCAAGCTTGAGGCTGCAAAATATTTGCAATCAATATAATTAATCAACGTTTGATACATGTCATGAGTATGAGATGAAAGCATGACAATACGAGCTCTTAGTTTAAATATTATAACAAAATGAAAGAAGGTCGTTATTAAGAATTTGTGAGTATTTAATTAATGTTCAAGTTCAAACTGTGGTCTGCTTCAATTTTATTTTATTTAAAAAAAAATTTAGGTTACTAATATTATATGCAAATTTTTTTTTTTTATATATATATAAAATTTAGTTACGCTTGTAAAATTGAGTTAAATTAGCAATTAAAGTATTTAAATAACTACATTACTATACAAATCAATTTCTTAAAAGGATGCTATATAGGGTGTATCTGCATGACGTCATATTTAATGTGCTTGGAGGCCATACTGGAGTAGTGAATAACATTGCTCAGCGTGGGACAATTTTTTTTTTTTTTTTTTTTTTTTTTTGTAACTGTTATTTTTTTTTTATTATAATTTTTCACACGTACTTGAGATACTAATTCAAGCTATTAACAACATCTATGCTCTCAAAAATATTGCTTAGTACTTTTAAACTGGTAAAATGAGCCATTTTTCTATATTAAGTGATCCAACACAGTGTTGACTTTAACATGAATGCATAGACCCTATATTGAGGGGGGAGGGGGGGGGGGGAGGTAGCATCTAAATTCGTCTTATATAAAAACCAATAATTTTGCATTGCGATGTACGTATTTTACTTCATAATAACATTATTTTTATATCGTAGAAATCTTATATGTATAATTTTTTGAAATGAATCATAATAAATGCATTTGTATGATTTCAATAATAAATTTGATATTTTATTGTTACTGCAAGTATAAAATAAAATGACGAACTGACATAACAAGGCTAGTACAAAAATATCATTACATTATGTAAAAAGATCTTCAGCATATATGATGGCAAATATAATAATAATTTGAATTCCCTTGAAGTTTTAACTTGGATAATAAAAATCAATAGTAATTTATGAATAATTAAATGATGATGATAGGAAGCTTTTTATTTTTATACGTTATAAGATAATTTTTTTGTTTAAGAAGTAGCTGCAAAGAATTTTATACTCCATGACCCTGTTGACCTTTCTACGTCGACCTTGTGGTGGCTCCTCTCTCCCGCCCACTTTATGTCTGGGTCAAGTTCGTTTGCTTTTGTCAACTGTTGTTCTTACTTACCTGGCTGTATATGTATGTATGTATGTTACTTACCTGGCTGTACGTATGTATGTATGTTACTTGCAATATCAAAACAATAAGAGGGAAAACATGAACAAAAGAAATGACTTCTTGTGGTGTTCTTCTTGGATGTACAAAAATGCATTCAGTGCACAAAATTACTTAACTTTTAAACAATCACAACTTTTGACAATGGATTTTTTTTTTTTTTTTTTTCGTTTAACATTTTTTTTTTTTTTTTTTTTTTTTTTTTTTTTAGTTTCTTGAAGATTAAAAAGTAATGTACACTCCCCCGAGATAAATCTGACAGGTCGCGTTAAAGTCGATCTCCTCATATATTTAACATTTGGAGACATGAACGCTGCGGTCAGATTTATCTGTGGGGAGTGTACATCATATAACTTGTACCATAAAAATATTTGTTATTTATGGTGTGTAATTTTAATTCAAGTTTCCATTTATATATAAATGTAGTTTCTGGTAATGTAAAAATATGTATAGACAAATAATATTCCAATGCCTTACTTTTACAATGAAAAATATTAAAGATTATAGTAAACAGAAAATCAAATTGCAATTAAAAATAGTTTATTTTCCAATCTTCTACAAATCTGATTTGATTTATGAAGATTTTGATTCTATAATTCACTTAGATTTAATTTGATATGCAGCATTTGATTTCCTGCAGGGTTACTTTACTTCTATACTAACTTACAAACTATACACACACCCTACCCTCGGATATATGTTCATCTCACTCCATCTGAATGAACCTCGGTTATATCATCAACGGATAAAATCAAAATTTTGCTTACTTGTTAGTCAAATTAATATTGATGGAGCTTGTATTGTGTATTAAGGTTGGGCCGACCATTTGATCCCATTTGAAATTTCAATAATTTTTCATGAGAAAAGTTGTAGCAATATTGTCTTGAATTTATAACTATTATCTAGATTGGATTTAACAGAAGTTATAAAAAAATCCCCAGGTCTCAATTTTCATTGGTACTCCCAAAAAACTATATTCGAAATTTTTTTAGGCCATCTATTGACAAGTTTAACAAATTTTCCGATATAGTTTTTTCCGTGTTAGGCTTAATGTAGAATCACAAATCAAAAATAAGTTATTAGATTTTATATTGTTCTAGATAATAGTTGTGATTTGAGTCATTTAGGTTAGGTATTTTGCCCTTAATGAAGGAAAATAGTTTCTCCAAAAGATGGCACCACTGTCGCCAACACCCCCCAATGGTCTGCCCAACCTTAAGGGAGTATTGTAGTATTTAAGGGAGCAGCTAGAGGTGACCGGCTGATATCTCACAAACTGAACGGTCGTGGAATATAAAATTAACATCAAGTAAAGATGAAATGTGACTTGTAAGTTTATAGGTGTCTGTGTCGGACACATGAAAACACGATCAAATAATGAAGTTATACCACTTTAAAGATAACATAATATGTGAATGTGAAAATTCAAACCTTAGCGACAACTTTTTAAGGCGGGAAATCAGGTACTGCGGGATTTGACTAAAAAATCGTAAAGACAGAAAAATCTGAAATTTTATACAGTGATACATTAGGATTAGGTATCTTCAAAAATGTAAAAAATTTGGGGGGTCACCATGCTAGATTTTTAATTATGATTTTTTGAAGTTTTAGTCCCATAAGAGCCCATGTTAATTTCAATAATTAATTTCTCTCTAATCTGATGGTAACGGGTTCAGAAAATTTTATCATAGGTAGCTGTTACTGTTAACTTTCAAATAGCATCATAAAGTTTGGCAGTTTTCTTTTTAGAATTTGAGATACAAACCATCTATACAACCCTTAAATCAAATTTGAAACTTTAAAAAAAAAATTATCAAACCTTTTTTTCAGAACAAAAAATCTATTTTTTAATTCATTCAAATTTATTTGTAAATTATATTATTTGTTTTGTTTGATATAAATAACATAGAATGAATTATTTTGAAAATAAAGTCTCTATTTTGACTATTTCCGCTCCGAGTCAGTCACCTACTGCCTTAATAAAAAATTATGTTGGAAAAAAAAAAATCCATTTGAGTGACATGAAAAGATCTATCCGTGGAAGTAGAAGAAATATTTTCTAAATAGCAAAAAAAAAAAAAAAAAAAAAAAAAGACACCTCCTTCCGTAAAATTATTAAACATATTTTAAACGTATTTTCAGCATTACAGTGACTGGCTTTCTCAAGTATACGACCACGCCAGTCATTCTTTGATTTGAAAACTGATTCTTCCAATATGACCATACGGACAAAAAATAAATACATAATATTTATTTTTATATACTAACTTTTTTCTCAGCACAATTAAGGGGGTAGGTGACCGACTGATATCTCACAAACTAGGACGGTTGCGTATAATAATTAATAACACAAAGTAAAGAAGAAATGTTACTTAAAAATTTAGTTATGTCAAACATGTGAAAACACGATCAAATATTTAAGTTATTACACTTTAAAGATAACATGTAAATGTGGAAATTTAAATTTGAGCGGAAAATTTTAGTCAAATTAGAAACTTTTTTACAATTAAAAATATCATTAAACATTTTTTTGGTATAAAAAATATATTTTAAATTTACTTGATTTTATTTGAAAATTATAGTGTTTGTTTTTTTGGAATTAAATCATATACAAAAAATTATTGGGAAAATATAGTTCTTCTTTTTAGCGATTTCCGGTCCAAGTCGGTCCCCCACTGCCTTAAATTAATAAAACATAATTTACTTCATAACGTTGCATATAGCATAAATACTATGATGTATGTACATCATAGCTATTTATGTTGTTCTAATTTAGCATCATTTATGCTATAATGACATAAATTCAGCGTAAATTACGTAATTTATTCTTGCCGTGATGGTACAATGGTGATTGTTACTAATAATTAATGACCTGTTCTCTAATGATTAAAAACTAATTATCCTTGATATCAATTAATTGATGTTTATTAATTAAGCTAATAAAAACAATTAATGAACGTCGTATAGATAAAGATTGTGAAGCTCTAACATTGTGGCTATATAAGAATGACGTCATAATTATGCAACGAGGTTCTTGTGCATGTAATAAGACTTGAACATCGTGACATTTCGTAGTTTCATTGCCAGTTTTCATTAGACAGTTGCCTAGGCTCATATCTCACATAAATATATTTATATTAATTATGTATTTCCACCATACATAAAGCAACAAAATAAATAATAGTAAAAAAATACAAAATAATTATAATGTATGAAAAAAATAGTAAAACTAATGTTTGGTTGGTGGAGATGGTGCAAGAAAGGTGAATGTCTGGCCTAAAAATGCAATTTTTACCTGATAATAGATTATTGTGAGCCACAGTATACGGCTGTGAGCAAATTAGACTTATATCACTAAAAAAAATTGGTAAAATCCATTAATTAGATATTTTTCTAATTATTAAGAAAATTCTCGTAAAGTATAGAGCCTTCTTCACGAAGAAAGTACACAATGGCAATAGCGCTCCCTATATTCTAAGCTATAGATTTACGATTACCACATATTAGTACATATAGTATTGTGATACTTGCATCCAATAATATAGTAAAGCCATCATATAGTCATTGTAAGCATACTAAATAGTGTTTTGTTCAATTTAATAACTAATTTTAAGTTCTTTAAAATTAGTAGGTTTCACAATCTTTCATATGAACCGTATTAGAATTATATTATTCAAATAAATATAAATATTGCTGTGTAGAGCGCCTTTGACGTAGGCAACTTTTGTAGCTGCAATGTCTTTCAGGCTGCATACTTGCACGGCGGCTTTCGTGTTGTTTTTTATTTTTATTTTATGAATTTTATTTTTTTAAGAAGTAAATTTGCTGTCTCAATTGTAACGTACTCACCTATATATTTTCATTGCGAAGTGTTTTGAAAAAAATAAAAATGTTCCTGAATCCGAGTATACTTTTATTGTTTGAATTTAAATGAATACGTTAAAAAAAAAACGAAAATTACTTATAATTCGCAATATTTATGTTTGTCATTTTATTTGCTTCACTCCCACCGATTACACTACTTCTATATGTTATAGCATATTCGGTTAAAAGTTATAAAAATAAATTTAATTTTTACGTTTTCTCATAAACATGAAATTTAAAAATAGTTGTTTAAAATGTTATTTAATAAAGTTGGGAATTACACTTTAATTATTTTTAGTTTTAGTGTATCTCGTTTTAAATGAATACCAAATTAACATTTCAGACTTAAAATATCAAGAATTTTAGTAATTTTTAAAAGAAAAGCTATAATTTTATATAAATAATAATAAATAAATTTGTATATAAGCGGCACTGTTTTTTGTGTGAATAAAATGTTCTTTTCAAATATTAAAATAATTAGCTGAATAATTAGTTGGTTGTGTTGATAGGGTGTGGCACGGACACGGACAAAAATAAATATTAATCATGCTAGCTCATTTTCAACACAATTTGTTCAGCACAGAATAATTTATGCTATATATACTTCCTAATTACTGTGTTATAATATAGCATAAATATTTTGTTGTACAGCATAATTATTTATATTGTTCTAATTTAAGTATTATTCACATGACGCGTAAATTTGACGCGCGTCAACGTGCGTCGACGCGCATAACAAAGTTGGAACAATGTAAACAAATGGAGCCGTTCACATGGTTTTTGAAAATTACATGTGAACGGCTCCAGGCCGGTTTACGCAAACGTACATTTGGCTAAACGCGAAAAGTTCACATTTGACGCATAAGTTGGGATGCATGTTATCAAATGGTATGGTTCACGCTTTGGCGCAAAACGTAAAGACGTAGAAACGTACAAACGTGAAACGCAAGAGTTGACCAACTCTCAACTCTTGCGTCAAGCAAATGTGAATTTTTCGCGTTTGCTCCTCCCACGCACTTATACGCATGCGTACTTGCTCCGGTGTAGAGGCGCCAAATATGAACTGGATCACATTTCTAATAATGAGGAGGATTAAAATTAAAATTTAATTAAATATAATTTTTTTAATTTTAAATATTATAATTGGTCTATTAAAATGTAATTATTAATTATTATTGTTGGAATTTTTCCTTGCCTCATGGGAAACAGCTGTTGATTACGAAACGGGCCGATACGACTCGAGAAAACACGAAATAGGCCTCAAACGCGCGTTTAACAAGGATGCGTGAACCAGACCTAATTTTGACGTAAAACTTGAAAATGTGAAATTTAAAAATACGTCGACGTACGTTTGCGTAAACCAGCCTTAAAGTGTTGGTTGTATGCTATTGTGTAATAAATGCAGCATAAATAACGTAATGTGTTATTTTCATGATTGATTAAGGCACAGATTTCAATATACTGCAGTGATACAAAACCTTAGATTTTTAGTTGTCTTTATTTAATAATATAATAAATTTAATACAATATGTTTTACTCTTAAAGGCATAGAAAACATTGAAACAACATGTTCTAAAAACACAAAATGGGATCTACAAAACTAATGATATTTTTTACCAGAATGTTATGTAGCCCCACCAGAGAGCTTGAAAAAAATGTATAAAGTATGCAATTTGCTTGAATATTCCTGTTTATGACGTCATAAACAGGCAAAAACTAGTATAAAAATGTTGTCAGGGTTGCATAAATTGAAATTTTCTGATCACTGCTACGTAGCTACAGTTGGGTTTTGAGACCAATTAATGTTATTTATGTAAGTCCCATCAAGTGATTTGTTATGTAAATGCAAATGTTTTCATGCTGTCTATGCCTTTAATAATAATACAATAAAATTTATTGATTCCTAATATATACAATATGAAATGTGTAATGTATATAAAATAAAAATAATATAAGATACAATATATTACAAAAATAAAAATTTAAATCTGCAAAAATTAGCATTTCAATACATATACATAGAGTGGCCAATGGTGTAATTCAGTTTAGGGATGCTGGCCAATAAGAGGTGAGGGATGCCAGGGAGAGTAGGTATAAAAGGCAGTAGGGTAGCGGAGACATCACGAGTTTTATCACCGAGCGAGTTGTGAGAGCAGAGGGACCTTCCGTCTTCACATCAACAACTAGCGAGGCGAGGGTGGTCGCAGACATCACATCACTACAGTTAGGCAAGGGTGATCGATCAGTTATCGATCGAGGGTGAGACATTACCTGAGCTACAGATCAACAGAGCTGTGATGCTCTTTGGTTATTAGCTCTGGCAATTTCACATCTATCATCAACTGGCATACCGCGCGGTGACAAGTGAGATTATTTATTTATTTTTATTGTAATTATGGCAAAAGTTTTTTATTGTTTCAAACATTATATATATATAATGACGGTACTTTCTGCTATTTTCTAAATCATTTTTTGATACATAATTTAGTAAGAGAGAAAAACAAACAGATACTATGGTAATATTAACATAATGAAAACTTTGTTTTTATGATTTTAAAATTAAATTAAAATAACTATATACTGTAAAACAGTTGGGTTAAATTTAGAGGTTTAAAATATATTCTGATAATTTCGCTCAATAAAAGTCGTGGATTATTATTATTAAATATTATTACTATTAAATGTTTCAACTTCAACCGAGGGGATCATGGTGTTGCTATAGGGGGGTGAAGTATCTAATTTCAACTGACATTAGGGGATGGTGGTGCAATTTAATTTCAGCTTAGATTTCTAATTGAGAATTACTTTGAAAATATAGTAATGGTGAACCAATAGTGCATGTATATACGCAATACCAGAGCTGCGGAAACTATAATCCTATATGTTTTTAACTATAAAATTTCAAATAGAATTACAGAAAGAAAAAAAATCCTATTGTTCATCAAATTTCCTTATATATTTAAAAACTTAAAATTTTAAAAGAAGAGGTTGAAAATATTAAAAGTTTGTTTTTATTAAATTATTTATGATCACTTATTAATCTTATTATATATATAGTTTTTGGGATAATTAAGATATGCTATAATATATATGTTATTGTAAAAAAAAAAAAAAAAAAAAAAAAAAAAAAAAAAAAAAACTTTAATATTTATATAATGTTTTTGTATTTTTGATGTAATATATAATTCATTAAAATGAAATTTTTGAAAAATAATTGAACCAACCGATAAGATTTTGCCTTGGTTATAGATTATGTATCTTGTGGGGAAAAAAACGATATTAGGGGATTGTGGTACTAAGTATGGCCCCTTGGGTGCCATTTAATAAAAGCAAATGACCTCAGGTCGCCATACTTTGTACCATATCTCTCACAATTCATCAATGGAATCTTCTTATATAAGTGATTACGTTCACAGGTATAGAAATGTGCATATTTCATACATATAGTATCAAAATAATATCACATTACTGTACCCGCTCAATGCGGTCGCTATACCACGACTGTGACATATTCACTGCTGTGACGTATGTATATATTGTATGCTGCGACTGTGACGACGTGAGAGAGATGGAGATCAGTGAGTCAGTATGGTATCAATTTGTTTGCTACAATATCGATATATGGTACAGATATTGCAATCAATTGGTGCAATAATGTTCACGTTATAAAACTTCACACATTCTGCTGCTCGTCAAAGTTATTTAGCTTGTGATTTGTATATATGTAAATGTTGTGTCATGGTATTTTATATATTTATATTTATGTAGGATAGTTGCATACTTAAAACTTTTGCAAAAAAAAAAAAAAAAAAAAAAAGTTTCTCTCCTTTCTCTCTTTCTCTTTCTTAAACATAATTTTATTCTTAATTTTTTTGTTATTGTTAGTGATGAAATATATATTTATATAATATCAATTATTAATATAATAAAAAGTAAAAAACCTTAGATGTTAAGTAAGGTATTGTGAACATATTATATACATCAGTGATTGTGAATTACATTGAACTGACAACAATGGATCACAACTCATCTGTTTCGCAATTTTCATCTGCAACTTCTCTCCACGAGTGATTAAACTGCATGCATATATAATTGAAATAATAATAAAATTAACGACATTGTTTGTAAGGAATTTGAAATGTTACATACTTTTTTTTTTTCCAATCTCTCTCTTTTGTTATATATGTAAATTTATTGCTGTCTGTGGCGATAAAAATTATATAATACAAATTTTGTAAAACCTTTTAAAATATTAAGAGTTCTAAAACATACAATAAATACATTAAACATTATATAAGATATTAAAAATAAATTAAAATTAAGATGCATATTTTTACACTAAAAGAGATATAAAAATCAACTATTTGTCGCAATAAGTGGTTGCAATTTTATCCCCTCTACCCTCACCCAGGGATGTTGTATTATTTGTGTCTAGTTGACTGACTTTTTAAAAGGTTTTTTATGTACCTGTTTGCGTTAAAAAGAATGTTTTTTGTTTTTTTATCCTTTCCAATTCATTTCCTCGATTTTTGTTTTATTTTTGCGTACATTGTGTTGACTGTTCATATTTCACGTTGATGCGTGTCTTTTGCCTCAATGTCTAATCCCTATGTACTGTACTATGTAGTTATATGTACTCTATGTACTCAATGTACTTACTATATCTACTGTATTATGTACTATGTAGCTATGTAGTGTTATGTACCAGGGGCGGATCCAGGGGGGGGGGCGGTGGGGGCGACCGCCCCCCCCAAACGGCCCACGTGGGTGGAAAAAAATGAGCAAAAGTTGAAAAAAATTTAGTCGAAAAAAAATTTTTTTTGCGCCTTCGGCGCAACTTTTATTGCTGGATAAGCGTTTGAATCCTGACTACAGTAAATACAGTATAACAAAAAATAATTTTTTTAACATCCCCTAGTTGTCATGTCATCAGGGTAATATATCAGAGATGTAGTTCTGTTAATAATTGGACATCCACGAAATATTTTGCTCGCGATAAGAACTAAAAAAAAAAAAAAAAACTTTAATGTAAATTTTATAATTTTTATCTCAAAATATTTTTCCATCCAAATATAAGTTTTATGTTTTACAATATCGATAATAGTTTGAAAAATTGCAAAACAATTTTTAGTAAATTGGTGTATAAAAAAAAAAAAAAAATTAATAATAATAAAATAATACACAATATTAATAATTTATTTAAATTTTGCTCTTTTTTTTTCAAGTTTTTTTTTTTTTTTTTTTTTTTTTCAGTGAAATAACATTAATAATTTTACAAAGAGATGAAAATAGAAAATATTTCAGAAATCATTTGTCCAACTTTTACTTTTTTCTTTTTGCTTACATAAAAAAAAAAAAAAAAAAAAAAAACTACCAAATCAAAAATTTTGCAATTCAAGAATATTTTTTCAAAGGCATACTAATTTTGCAATATTTTCCAAAAAGGGGCGTGGCCAAATAAAATTTTTCGCCTGCGGCGCGCTAACCCCCCCCCCCCCGGTCCTACATTGTTAATTTTCTAGGAGATCAGCCCCCCCAAACACAATTCCTGGATCCGCCCCTGTTATGTACTATGTACTGTAGTGGACAAACTCTGCAAGGCAGCCAAGGTTTGTGCAGATGAGAAAGGTTCACCAGGACCACCGTATTCTCGAGGTAAGATCTCGCGGGAGACGTGACGATGCACCGAGCTTACGTCTCTGCCATGTAAATACAGCTGAATTACAAAAACATTTTATTACTTCACTTCAAAATTAGTTTGCCTTTCCTATATTCTTCTAGATTTTTATTTATGTATTAGATGTTGAAGTTAAAATACTAAGGTTATTTAAAAGTCATGGAATAACGTAATAATAATAAAATCTTTAATCTTACTAACTTGTTATAGCTAATACAGCAGTTGCATGGCTTTTATAATATATGAATATCAACGTACAAATGGGATTAGTTCTAAGACGCAGCCTTTTTTAACCTTCACTATATAATTATATATAAAAAATTTGACAGCATTACTTTTCTTAATTACAAGCAGGACCACCATAATTATGCCACCTTATTATATGAGATATGACCCTATATATTTTAACCCTTAATTTAAGACCCATAATGTAAAACTAACTAATAATATATGGCAGAAGACTCTAATTGACTCAGAATCACAGTTTAGTAACACCATGACTAAGGTATCTCACACGATGTTTTTAGGAAAACTTATAACTCCAACTTACTCTTTTTGCCAATTTTTCTGTGAGGAACGGCTTCACTATTGAATAAACTAAATAAAATATTCGGGGTTCATTTACAAAATGTATTGCTTTAAATCGAAGTGGAAAGCAGTCCTGAAAATTTAAATGATAAATTTGTATTAATTAAGGTGCACATTTTAAAACTATTCTTCAAAAAAAAAAAAAAAAAACTATAATTGCAGCAACATTAACTTGTGAGAAGAAGAAGAAGAAGAAAAAGAAAAAGCTATAAAATAATGCAATATAATAATCAAAATCTAATCAAAAATTAGCATTAGCATGCATTGCATTAGCATTAGCATGCATTGAAAATATACACTCTATAAATGAAATATAAAAAGTGCATTGTTGATTTATTGTAGTTTTCTTTACAGAGAGCAAATTGCTGATAACATGATTTTAAATTGAAATAATTTTATTATTTTGCTACACAAAGCTTCAACAAATATAATTATGAATACACGTGAATGCAGTTTCAAATTGCAGGTTTCATTTTTTTAAAAGTTGTAACATAAATATATTGTGTATTTTTTAATGAAGAAGACCCAAAAAATTTAAGTGTTAATTAATATTATTTCATATTTAAAAAAGATAATACATGGTATTGAATTGAGAGATGTGAATTTACAATTTTTGATTACATCAAGTATTTTTAATTAATTTTTGAAAGTCGTGAAATGTCGTCACAGTCAGTGACTTTTTCCTATGCTCACATGCATAAGCTATACCGACTGTGACGTCATTTTTTTACTTTCAAAAATTGATTAAAAATATTCAATGAACTGAAAAATTAGAAATTCAAATATCAATCGATTCAGGACAATGTCTTAATTGTTTTAAAATCATATAAAATAAAATTACTCAGCTAGACTATTTTTTTTCTTCCTCGGTAGTTTCTTTATTTTAAATCACACTAAAAAATATTCTACTGACAGTATCCGTTCTTATAAATCATACTTCTTGATGAACGTTCAAACTTAATTATGTTATTTAAAGTAGGTATATATATAGTACACTGACCTGCAACAGTGATATGACCTCGCGTGCGTAGTTAGGGGTGAAATGTCGAGCTTGCCGTAGCCCAAGGTCAGCCAGGTCAACCAGGGCGACCACCCCGCACACCTGGGTCACGGGGTCACGTGACATGAGCTCCAAGCACGCCAAGTGTGCTTGGAAAATATCCCACACAGAGCATAGGGAGGGATCCCATTTACCTGCAATTTTATATCATCATTAAATGGCTCGTATCAGGCACCTTCTATTAATTAAGATGGTCCTGGCTTGTACTATACAGCTAAGGGTCTTTTATTTACATTAATTTTTATTTTTGTTTCACCTTCACAAATGTTACAAAATATGAGAATAGATACTCATATTATAACATAATATTATAATATATGTATATATTTATTTATAATCGAGTTGGTATGGCCGAGTGGTGAAGGCAGCTGACTCGCAACTCTGTACTCCTCACCGAGTATAGGTTCGAGCCACTGCTGGGTGCGTACGTGAAGTGTGAGAGCACAACACGTTGCACGATGCATGTTTACATGCATTCCATGACGACGCACAGTATTCGGGAGGTGCATGATTGATGTGATTGCACCGACCAGCCTGCCTAGATGTTTCCACGGTTTCTCTAGGCTGTCATGGCGAATGCCGGGCTGTGTACTTAGGCCGTGGCCGGCCCGTGTGTGCTTTTCCATTAATTGGAAAGTCCTTACCTGTCGATAAGACAATGTCTTGACTGGGACTGGGATTGGTGTATAGCACAATAACACAATATGGCAAGCAACAAAAAAAAAAAAAAAAAAAAAAATCAGGCATATATATCAGGCACGTTTATGTTATTATCATAAATAATTAATAATTATAATAATATATAATAATTATATTAACAAAGACAGATAATAGTTTTTATTGTATTATTATTTTAATTTTATACAGTAGCATGTTTACTATTAATTAACTAAATAAAAAAAAAACTATAGCTTCACAAGTCAGCTATACTGCTGTAAAATATAATATTATTAAATTTAAAAAATATAAATATAAATATAAAATCTAAATTCGCCGCGCCGATGCAGTCTATATGAAACATAAAATTCAACAGTTGTTTATTATTATTATTATTTTATTATTTCAAAAAAAAAAAAATTACATTTAAACTTTTAACCTCCACTAAAAATATAAAAAAATTTGAGAGCATTCCTTTTGTTAATTAATAATTACATTTAAAAGCAAGACCAGTTTAATTATACCACCTTTTATTATATGACCCTATTTAGAGGTGCATATTTAGAAGGTGCCTGCATGTTTAGAAAGCTATATATAGGTGCCTGGGTTATAAGTTCTCATATCACTAGCTTCACACATAAAACATACCCTTAATGTAAAAAAAAGGTGTAAAATATAAGAATGAATTTAAAAAAGTAGAAGTGTCCTACAATAATATAATAAAACAAAACCATTTTCAATTCATTCAATTTCGTCAATTATTTGATCCTAAAACAACTGTAAATATTTACAACATCCGAGAATCCTTTATACATTCGGGTCGGGTCTCTATATATATGGAGGGAGTAATAAAATATATTTGAAATTTAAATAGTGTTTACTTTTGTTACTGACTGGAAAAATAAAAAATAAAAACGGTTTATCAAAAAGTATTTTTGTAGCGCTATATCAATTGAACAAAGCCCACCCATACCACCCGTACCTTTTAGAAAACAAAAGTGGCAGTGGCGAAGGGTAAAGTAAAAACATAGACATATTGTCTATGGATAAAATGCTTGAGCTTGGTTGTTACCTGCTCTAAAAATAAGGACTGCTCGTCCGAGTTGGTCGGTGTCCGGAAGTACGCAGCTGAGGTGTTGGCAAAACACGGACAGTAGCACGGCGTGAGGCACGGGGGTAGAGAAACGTTGTCTCATTGCGCAATAACGCTCCAGCTATACATATACAAAACATATGCACATATTATACATGTCAAATATAAATATAATATATATTTATATTACACACACACAGTACACAGCACAGAAGCAATTTCTAATCCAATTGTTATGTATTATAGTGTATTATGCCTCTACGCTGATATACAGTTTCTTTAACCATACATTCTCAATGAAATTACCTCCGTGTTTTATTATAAATCAGTAACCTTAATTTAAACAAATTACAATAATGACTTGGCAATATCCGATCCCTAAATACCATCGCAAAAAAAAAAAAAAAAAAAAAAAAAAAAAACGTTTTGAGTGAGTGAGATGGGATGTAATTAATTGATTTTATTGAATTAGGAGCAAGTTTTAAAATAACCTTTTTTTTACATGATTATGCATTAGTGGAAATAGTTAATGATATAATATTGTTTTTATTGGTTGCAATATGGCTGCAAATTAAAAAATAGCATTAGATGCAGAGCAATAGATTGGGCGTACAATAATTACTTTTTTTATGCATTCATTTTTTTTTGAAATATCATTTCAGTATAAAATAAAATACAATGTTCAATTTTAGTCCCGTCTCTCTCTCTCTCTCTCTCTCTCTCTCTCTCTCTCTCTCTCTCTCTCTCTCTCTCTCTCTCTCTCTCTCTCTCTCTCTCTCTCTCTCTCTCTCTCTCTCTCTCTTGTAATAACGGAACATCTACATAAAGATGAAGTGCTTGATAAGAGTTGATTTTTGCACCCCTGCTTATTTATTTTTTATTTGCCGACAAAAGTCAGGTATATTCGTACCTAACTAAAAAAAAATCTCTATAGAGCCAATAAAATAAAATGTGCAAAAAGCCTGAGAAAAAAAATAAAAATTATATGACACACATTAGCGAAGTGAGCTAGGATATTGCTCTTCAGGACCATCTTACCTGATATTGCTCCTATAGACAAAGATCTTGAAATAACAAATAATTACCATTTGATAAGCATCGTCAGTCTTGAACTTTCTCGCACGTAGAAATCGCAGTAAGAAGTCGTCGTCTGCAGTTGCACACAGGTTTAAGCCTTGCTCTGCAAAGTAAAATATTGTATGGAATAAGCTGAACCCTAATTGTTACACTTTTACATGAATGATTTAGGAAATACTTTTAATTTTGGCACATTAAAAAAATGCATAAAACGGGATAAATATAAGTGTAGTTAAGTAAAAAAAAAAAAAAAAAAAAAAAAAAATTGTCTTTGTTTTTTATATTTTTAAATTTTGTAATTTATCCTATATTTTTTATTTTATTTTTTTTTTATTTTAAAGCAATAACCTTGATTAATGCATTTTTATGTATTATGTTCTGTGTGTAGAATAAAAAAATAAATAAATAATTTTGACATAGGGTCACGAGGGTGACAAAATCTAATTGGAAAAACTACTTTGTTATAAATAAATTACGGAAATAACGGCAATGAAAATTAAAATATTTTATATTAAAATAATTTATGTAGGATTAAGAGGCCACAAATATTTCATTGCACACGAAAAAAAAAGGTGTGAAATCGTAAGATGGGAAAAATACTTTAAAAATTGCATTTGAAGAAATTTGTGATCAAATGTTCAATTATTTATTGCAATTTATAAATTGTGTGTTATGTTATGGCTATATGCTATATTATATAATATATATCATGCATATTGAGTTGCGCGTAAAAACATATATATAAATAAAATAATATGATTGATTATGTTTATAATATATATATATATATATATATATATATATATATATATATATATATATATATATATATATATATATATATATATATATATATATATATATATATATATATTACAATGCGAATATTTAATGTACAAATTAATAGTTAAATAAATATTTGATGTCCAAGCTTTTTGCTCTAAACAAATTTGAGGTCATTTAAATTCAAAAACATAATGCACTTGACCTTGCAAAGGTTAATAGGTGACAAAGTTGAGTTTACTTTGCAACAATATTGGCAACACTGTACAGCAATGCGATCAAGTATTATATTTATTATACATTCACTATTGACTAGTAAAGGAACAACAGTTTTGAGGCCGACTATAAGCGATTTCGGTCACATCCGCTTCCGTTTCTCCTTACTACGCATGCGCAGTAAGTCGAAACGGAAGCGGATGTGATCGAAATTGCTTATAGTCGGTTTCAAAACAGTTGTTCCTTTATCAGTCAATAGTATGAAGTATAATTTTTTTTTCTAAATTATTAAATCAGCTCATTTATTTTAATTTTAATTATGTCATAATATATACGCTTGAGGTGTGTAGCGTGCGTGCGAGCGAGCGAGCATGGCAACGTTCAAAACGTCAAGTCAAAACTGTTATCTCTTATAATATAATAGTTTTTATTTTATAATTTAAATATACAATCATTTTTGCAAGTGCAACATATACTTAAAGGAATAGACCAGAGAAAAACATAAGCATTTATATCACAAAACACTTGATAGGATTTACATAAATAACATTAGTTTGTCTCAAAACCCAACTGTAGCTCCGTAGCAGTGATCAGAAAATTCGATTTATGCAACCCGCACAACATTTTCATACTAATGTTTGCATGTTTCTGACGTCATAAACATGAATTTTCACGCAAATTGCATACTTTACAGTTTTTCCACGCTCTCTCGTGGGGCTACATTAACATTCTGGTAAAAATTATCATCAGTTTTGAAGATCCCATTTCGTGTTTATTCATTAAAAAGCACATGTTGTTTTATGTGGTCTATGGCTTTAAATTTCACATGATATAAATACGATTGTGAACATTTTATAGGACAAAATAAGGAGATAAAAAAAAAATATATTTTTTTTTACCAATAAATATGGCATGGAAAACATAAATTTAACAAATGCGTAATAATTAAGATGTAACTCTTCAGTACAAACCAATAACTTGGATGACAAAAGTTTGAACAGTAACTCGTTAGTATAAACGTAATGTCTTATATATACCAGGATTTGTAGAACTATAACCATGGTATATTTATCTAACAAATTTGTTTTAAAAAAAAAAGGTCTAAAAGTAACACTTTAGATAATTTTTTCAGTGTTTAGAAGCAATACATAAAAAAAAATTAAGTTCTTTACCATGCAGAATCAATATCAATAAATATATATCAATAACTATAATTATGTCACGTTATACAATGTTTAATGCATAGACATTATACCTATGGTTTGATGACGCTAATGAAATTTGTAACTGACTGTTTATACCATGGATATATAAACAGGATAGGAATCTCTTATTGAAAAAACGATCTCTTAATGATGTAATTCAAATTTTCGCCGCAACAATGCAAGAATACAAAATTACGTATAAAAGTGGCGCTGCGATCTGTGTGTGAATTTTAACATTCACACACAGATCGTAGCGCCACTTACATTTTACATGTTGATTGTTGCGGTGAAAATTTGAACTACATCAACAAGGGTTCGTTTTTAGTATAGGGCAATAACACAGGAGCTCACCACCCTGGTTTATACTGTGAAACAGTTGGGTTAAATGGATCGAGAGATTGCACTCCTGATTTCGCCCAATAAAAGCTGTATATATTATTATTATTATGCTTATACACGAATAATTAATAAATTACGTAATTTATGCTGAATTTATGTCAGTACAGCATAAATGATAAATTAGAACAACATAAATATTATGCTGTACAACATAATATTTATGCTATTGAAACACAGTATATTGTGACATATAGCATAAATTATGCTGTATTGAATAAATTAAGCTGAACATGAGTTAGCATAATTATTACGTATATTTATTTTTCTGCGTGTATATATAATCACAATATATATATATATATATATATATATATATATATATATATATATATATGTTATGCTTATTAATATACATCTTTCAGACTCAGTAATTACAAAAGAAATTAAACAGATCTTTTTTTTTTTTTTTTTTTTTTTTTTTTTTTTTTTGAAACACAATATTACAACAATCCAACCAAGGCAAAGCCTTATCGGTCGGTTCAACATATATATAGGTATTAAAATGTCTTCTTTTTTGATATTATTTATTTTACACAATGAATAAAGAAAATTAAAGAGAGAAAAAAAAATTGAAAATAACACACACACACAAAAAAAAGCAAATATCTATTATTTTTCCTGCTTACCTGTGGTTATTTGTCTTAATTTAATTAACCCCAATTTCACCCTCTCAGGTGTTTCCCCAAGTTCTTGCTGGGCTATCAGAGCCCAACGTTCACTCAACATTTCAAATCAACAACTGTGAATTTCATTTCCAGTTATCACTCAGCAGAACAGAACCTACTTTTTGTACTGCAAAAAATAATAAAAATAAAATAAAAGACACACATACATTATATATATTGTAACACTTTTTTATTTTTTTTATTTTTTTAGGTAAGTAAGTAAGCGTATTATTTGAAGAGATATTAAGAACTGACTACTTGCTATAACATCTTATACACTACTTGCTATAATATAATAAGATGCCGGTCACCAAGATGCCGGGGAAGGTTATACATAGATGAGATAACGACTATAAAAAAAATAATAATATTGTATAATTCTCCAACTGTCTCATAATGCGCTTGGAGGCCATACTGGAGTAATGAATAACATTTTGCTCGGCATAGGACAATCTTCGTTTATGCCTATTTTCTTTGCAAAATCAGTTAATTTTTTGTTATTTACTTTTTTACATAATATTTGAGATCCTAATTCAATATAACAGCATCAATGCTCTCAAAAATATTGCTTATAATATTTTTAAACTGGCAAAATGAGTAATTTCCTATGAGATCCTTGTTATTGAGTGATCCAACATGGCGTCGACTTTAACATACTTCCTATTATTAAGAATAAATTACGTATTATATTAAAGAAAGAATAAAATACGTAATTTATGCTGCATTTATGCGTCCATTATATGCATAAATAAGGATAAATTATAACAACTTAAATAACTATGCAGTACAACAGAATAGTTATACTATGTAGTAACATATTAATTATACAGTATAGCCAAGATTATGCTGTATCCAATAAATTTAATGAGGATGACTTAAAATTTTTGAGGGTTTATTTTATTTCATATTCTAAAAGAGAACATATATGGTTCTAAATCGACAAATATGTGAATTTTTAATTTCTGAGTTCATTAAGTATTTTTAATTATATTTTTGAAAGTCACAGGTTTCAACTTTTTCCTATGCTCACGTGCATAAGGTGCAGCCTGTGACGTCATTTTGTGACTTTCAAATTTTAATTAAAAATCGTTAATAAACTCAAAAATTTAATTAAAAAAAAAATATCCGAGGCCGTGGCGCAGTGGTAGCGTGTCTGCTTCGTGTGCGAAGGGTCACTGGTTCGACTCCCAGGCTGTGCGGCTTTTACAAGACCGTGTATGCTGGCGGAGTGCACTTGTGATCTTTGCATATGAGGTTGATGCGTGTGCTATTGTGTCATGAGTCATCGGTAGGAGAGGTGTGTATGCATGTCTCCGATCGTCCTGATGTAGGCAGTAGTGACCCTACATCACGCAATAGAGAGAATCTCGGGACGGTTCACCATTTCACTCATATTTCCTGCCTATCCATTCATCATCACCTATAACCAAACTTGCTGTAGACTAGGCAAATATAAGAGCCCTAGATAACACAAGAACAATTTGCAACCAAGGTTGACTGGACACAAAATGTGTATGGATTTTCAGAGTCTTTTCCAGTAACCTCATGGGGTATTAGCTTCTCTTCTGTATAGCCCATGAAAGATTGTATAATTACAATCACAATATTATAAAATATATATATATATATATATATATATATATATATATATATATATATATATATATATATATATATATATATATATATATATATATATATATATATATATAAATTAACATATGTATCGATTCAGGACAATTTCCTCTATTAGAATATGAAATAAAATTAACCCCTCAAATTTTTTTGTAGTACTGAAAATGATCTAGCGTTAATTATTACGTAGTTATTTTTGTTCGTGCCTGGTTTATAATTTTATACTTTAGCTTGTCTTACTTTGTGTGAGTCAGAAATATAAGAACACAATGCTATTTAGAATACAATAGAAAATAAACCTGCGCATGTATACAAATATTATATAGTAGGACAAAGTAAGAATATGCTGCATGACATCAATGAACTACAAATCAATTTATGTTAAATATATAATTTGAATGAAATTTTTATGGTGAACCGATACAAATCGTATATAAATTTTTGTTGTTAGGAAGGATATGAAGAATATGTATATAGGGTAAATATGTTTGATGTGCAGCCGAAGAGAGCCATTCTTCTTATTAACTGTCTCTATTTTGTTATTGTTGGAGCATTGAATTTAGAATATACTCTAAATTGAATGGTTGGAGTATACAGTATAGTAATATAATATATATTTTATAGTATTTTCTATATACAATACATATTGTTGAGATATTTTCTATTGATATTTACTTTAACTTTGCTTTGCCGCTCACTTTACATTACTCTATATAAATATATTCATAAATATTCAAAACATGTACAGTAATTTTATATTGAAATTTCAACGCTATAGAAAAAAATATTTTTTATTAAAAGGGAAAAAGAAAACGTTATACGGTGAAGTTTAAAATAATTTATTATTCTATTGTCTAATATATATACATATATATTATATATATATATATATACATATATACATATGTACGGGAAAAATAAAAATAAATAAACCTAACTGCACGATACGTCAGTAACTATGCAGTATCTATGTCGTATTTATTTATGTTTGTGCTATTTCGTATTTTACAATAAGTGCGACACGATGATATTAATAATGTTTCCCAATAGATGCTATTACTTTATAAAGCCTAATTGTTATACACTATGGCATATAAATTATAGTGTTAAATAAACGTTGTCAAAATATAGCTGCACGTATATAGAATAATGATTACGTGTTTCATTGTTATCCATGTTTGGAGCTTTTTGAACTAACGATGGATGGAAGAATAAAAAGAAATATGCAAGATAAAATTTTGTTATAATATACACTCTAGTAATCAGGTAATCACTATTTTAGTAATTGTTATGTTGTTGTTTTTAATTATTATCGCAAGTAGATCCCTTTCACATCCTTGCGCTTTGACGCCATGTTTGTGGTGCCTAATGCATTGGCCAGCATAGAAGAAACGTCATTTCTCCTTACTTTTTTGCATAAATATAAGTAATTTATATGTAAGAATTTTTCTCACGTTCTTCTATAGCTTATCAAGACCTAGAAATAAGGCTTAAATTGAGGTTTGAAGATTAATTTGCTACTATAAAAATATAAAAATAACATTTTTTCCTATGCTGGCCTGAGTATTTCTGACCAACAAAATGGTGACTTTTAAATATGAGTAAAAGCGGTCTATAAAAATAAATACGTAATAATTCTGCTATAGCTCATTTTCAGCACAATTTGTTCAATACAGCATAATCTAATATGCTATACAGCCATATGTTACATTGCATAAAAAATACGTTGTACTGTACAGCATAATTATTTATGTGGTTCATAAATGTAGCATCACTTATGCTATAATGCCATAAATACAGCATACATTACGTAATTTATTTCTGCCATGTATATTATTATTAATATTATTTTTATGTACAATAAATAACAGAGTCAAAATCCACAAAAATAAGGCCTTATTTTAGATAAACCATTATGTAATACCATTGATAATATTTATATAAAATGATTCAAGGGCAGATCGACGTATATTTAGCTTCATGGTCAAATTTATTACAGTAATTTCTTCCATCAATAAAATTTGAAAACAATTACCGGCGATCAATTTCAGTCATTTGTAATAATAATAATGTATCCAATAATTTATTGTCACTTATATTGATGGCAAATACTTATATCTTTTCAAAGTATATGTTTTGATATAAATTATATAATTCAAAATAAATATTATGTGACTTTAAGTTAAAAAAAAATATATCATATATAAAAAATAATATGTTGAAAGTGTTCTAATCGGTGTCTTATTTGAACGACATAAAAAAATTACCCAAGGGTGAAATTACCTGAGCATAATTATATGTTTATGTATGGATATTTTATGTTATTATTACTTGTAATTTGAGGCTACAGGGGGCATTCATGTTAAAGTCAACACCATGTTGGATCACTCAATAACATAGATCGCATAGGAAAATGCCTCATTTTGCCAGTTTAAAAATACTAAGCAATATTTTTGAGAGCATTGATGTTATTAATAGATTAATTGAATTATATCTCAAGTATGTGAGAAAAATAACAACAACAAAAAAAATTAACTGATTTTCTCAAAGAAATTTGCAAAAAACGAGGTTTGTCCTATGCTGAGCAATATGTTGTTCATTACTCCAGTATGGTCTCCAAGTGCATTCAATATGACGTCATGCGCATACACCCTATATAAGTTATGTTGTTGTACATTCTGATTGGTTAATAAATAAAATAAATAAAATATATTATACACAGTCTTTATTGCTAAAAATACAAAATAAAATGAAATAAATAATAAAAATAGAATTATATGATGCTTTATGTTACATGACGTATTAGAGTTGACGTGATGGTATATATCATGAGTCTTGGGTTCGATTATCGTACTTAGATAACGACGATAACGATATTTAGTTATCGATATGTTATAGATTAACAGTTTTAGACAAGTTATCGTTATAGATTGGCAAAAATTGACGATATTATCATCGCATCGTTAACAATATATACTTTTTGCTCAAAAACTAATAAGACAAAGTATATATTATTAAAAAAAAAAAATACAAGAATAAAATTTAAAAAGAATCCAATCATGGTATATGTATACAGTCATATCCAGATTTATAAACTATTTTAATTCATAAACAATTGCTCTATCTATATGATTTATGACAAACTATGAATACCTATCGTTATCGAACATATAATGGTAACGTTATCGTTGACGATGATTTCATAATGTCGATATCGTTATTATATAGTGTGAGGCTAAAACATATGATTTATCGTTATAAAATGTTGGGTATCGAACCCAAGACTGCGTGGTAGTTATCCACATGCATATATACATGTCTGTTTCACGTTGTAATTTGTCTAGCTGAGTTAGACAGAGGGACACTCTGAAACAAAACAATAACATTATTATTGCAATACATGGTATATATATTATTGAATTGAAGGTATAGTCTTTTTATACAGAAAACTATATTTCTTTGTAAATGTATAGTATTGAAAATATAAATAAAATTAATAACTAATATTATATTATACATGCATAAAACATGAGATTAAAAATTTTTTTGTAATTTTTAGAGAGCAGCCAAGATTGAATAATATTATATTCCTATATTATGTTATTAAAACAAAATTGAATTCAAAACTTTTATGTATCTTAATTACAACAATGGACCTTATCGGTTTAGCGCGCAAGGAAACGCGGGGAAAGTTAAGGGTTCCCTAATTACGGGGTTCGATACCACGTAATGCTAAATTATATGATAATGAGGAAAAAGACTTTTTTTTTTTTTTTTTTTTTTTTTGCGATTTTTGAGAAAACTATATACTTTACCGAATCCGGAGATATTTATATAATGAGAAATACTATATAGGCATACTTTTACGTGTTTTAAGCAATAGAAATGTTTTAATGATTTTTTAAACCGCGGTTACCTCCATTATAAAAGGCAAATTTATATAGTGATAAGTCAAAATTGAGAGAGAGAGAGAGAGAGAGAGAGAGAGAGAGAGAGAGAGAGAGAGAGAGAGAGAGAGAGAGAGAGAGAGAGAAAGAGAGAGAGAGAAAGAGATACTCACTGCAGACAGAGCATTGTGTCTCGTCCGAGTTATCCCCACAGCCGTCACGTCCCGAGCAGACCACTGCCGAGGAGCGACATCGTCCGTTGCCACAGCGGAATGGACACGACGCGGTGTTGGTCACTCCAGCAGCTCGAGGTCGCTTGCCCCCTGGGGTGGTGGACACCTTGCCGCGACACACTGACCGGAGCTGACACACGGTATAAAAATACATATTAACATAAATTATCCACTGAGTTCTAATTATATGTGGAGGAGATTTATAGTTTCAAATAATTAGAAAATAAATACTTAGGGCTTAAAAAAAGAAAGAAAAAACTATGATTATAAAAAATTAAGTTTTTTTTATTCTTATTATTTGAATTGAGGTTTGTCTTATATTAATAATGTTTGTTTACGTTTTTTTATGACAAAATTATGAATTAATTTTTAGGTTTACTAAGAATAAGTTGAGCAATGCAAACGAAGTGCGATGACATTTTGCGATGATCATTTTACTGGCATAATACAAAATTAGCTATGAAATATAGACTGATATACTTATCGTATATATGTCTATGCTACGATACATATATCTCTGGCAAAATTTCTTCATTTCTTAATTAATACAATTTTAAAAAATATATTTAATATCTAAGGTTTAAAAGATAAGTATTAAGGGAAGTTTATACATTTCTTTTAGTCAAACTTTAGCAAGGCCGCTCAGTATTCTAATATAGTTATAACTTGTTGTCGTACCAGGTAAGAGGAAGGTAGGATGGGGTATATAGTTATATTCATATAAAAGTGGACGCCATATATGAGCCCTAAATAGCATGAGCCGGTATGGAAAAATGACACATTTTGCCAGTTTAGGGTTTATTTTATGCATTCATGTTAAAGTTGAGTGTTGGATAACTCAATAACATGGGCCGCATAGGAAAATTACACATTTTGGCAGTTTAAAAATACTAAGCAATATATTTGAGAGCAGTGCTGCTTTTAATAGGTTGAATTAGTATCTCAAGTATGTGAGAAAAATAATAATAATAAAAAATTATCAATCTTCCAAAGAAAATAGCAACAAAAAAAAAAAAAAAAAAAAAAAACGACGTTTTTCTTATGTTGAGTAATGTTATTCATTGCTCAAGTATGGCGTCCAAGCGTATGACTCCATGAGAATACACCCTATATATAAAACTTGTTTTATTTGGTGGCAAGCATGTGTCTGTACATCATCATTCATCACGAAGTATACAGAGGAGCACATATTGTGTGAGACAGCAAGCAGAAGAAAGATTAAAAATATTTTTATGACTTTTGTCTCATTGTTGACAGTTTTGACGGTCTATTGTTACCTCGTCGCTGCCGTCTGAACAGCTCTTGACGGCGTTGCACAGCTCGTACTCAGGTAGGCAGCGAGGAGAACTCCCCCGGCACCGCAGGGTGAAGGGTGGACAAGCTGTGGACAAATTGTCATGTTACTCTTTCATGTGTCCCGCACTCACGGAATAAATTAGGCTGTGCGGCTTCTTTCATACAATAGCAACGTAAAGATTATATCAGGTGACGTTCAGTGCTTGAAAACTCAAGTGTCTCTAAAATCTCACAATTAATAAAAGAAAAAAGTGCTGTTATATGAGTATGACCATATATTAATATTTTATAAAAAAAAAAGAAAAAAAAAAGTTAGTTACGATACATGGGAAAGAGAATATTTAACTGTAAAACGATGGATCCGTAGTCTTTCATACATGCGGTGCAAATATAATATACGTACGTAAATGTCAATATCTTTTATAGATGGAGAAATATTTAGTCAACAAAGAACGCCTGAGAATATTTGTAATTTATGTAAATCTAATGCTTGGGTTATTATAACAAAAAATTCACCGAAGTTTGACCTGTAAAACTTGCTAATTTTTTTTTTCATCATTGCACTATGGTCTTTTATTATGGTAAATCCAGCACCATTTTAATTATTTTCATAATTTGTTTTAAATTAAAAAATAATAATAATAATAATAAAGATTAGTGTAAGTAGAGAGAGCACCTTAAATTGCAAATTAATAAAACACAAAGATGCTCTAATGAAATAGTATATTATAAATAGTTATAAATTGAGACTTGGGATCAAAAGTTAATTCTAGCGTAGACGAGTGCTATAATATATATATATAAAAAAAACATTAAATTATGTGACTTTATTTTAATATTGTTATGTCATAAGTTTTGATATACAGCGAGCGAGTACTATTGAATAATATTCAATAATTGATTACAATTAAAGAGCAATCTACTGTATCTATCCATCAATTAACAAATCACTCTCTTCCAATCTGTTCAATTAATATATTATAAAGCATTTATATATATAACCATTACAAGAAAGAAATATAGTTTAGACACGTATGTACATCTCTCTCCCTTGCACCCCTCCTCGTCCTGTCCTCTCTCAGGACAGTCCTTAGTGACGTCACACATTACAATTAACATAGAAATAATTGAGAAATAAACACTTACACCTCTCTCCCTTGCACCCCTCCTCGTCCTCTCCGCCAGGACAGTCCTTGGCGCCGTCACACACCGAGGCACGACTCACACAACCTCCCGAGGCGCAGGTGAAGCTGAGAGCAGGACACTCAGGTCCAGCACATCCCTCCTCATCAGACTGATCAGCGCAGTGTGCACGACCATCACACACGAAGAACCAGCTCACGCACTCACCGCTCGCCTTGCACTGAAACCCATTCACTTTTGTCAAATCTTAATTATATCAATTAAATTAGCTACTATTTCAAATCGCTGTTATAAAGAACCTGATTTTCCTTACTTTATAAAACTCAGAACAATTTTATTTACAAATTTTATGTATTCTGCCTTGGAAATATCATTATTATAAAATAAATAATAATAAATAAGTAATAGTCTTTATTATTGTTCAAACAACAAATTAGTAGCAGATGAAACATACATAATAAATGAATTTTATTTATTTATATTTACGTATTATTGATGAAGCAAATACGTTAATTAAACTCTTCATAAGAATACACTGAACTGCCGGCCATACAATAACATTTTATCTCCCTCTAACTGGTATATATGTTTGCCTGAACATATACATCGGGAATTTTTGGGCTAAATTGAGAGGTGTAGCTTCATTTCGCCCAATAAAAAGTCATTGACCAATTAAATTATTGATTGTATAGCATTTGCGTAACTGCGTTGTTGCATGCTATATATATATATATATATATATATATATATATATATATATATATATATATATATATATATATATATATAATATATATAATATATATATATATATATATATATATATATATATATATATATATATATATATATATATATATATATATATATATATATATATATATATATATATATATATATATATATATATATATATATATATATATATAGAAGTGTTGACATTATAATTGATTGCATGTATATCTTACATGAGGTTTAATCATTATAGAGAAAAAGTAATAGAGCTGGAAAATTGTGTCCCCTCCCCCTCCCCTTAATCTTTTCTGTTTTATGAAAAGAAAAAGAAGAAGAAAAAAATACTAACTTCAAAGAAAGACGACACATGCAGCCGCTCATTGTTTTGCTTTGATACCTGACTATCAAATACAGTTATGCAAAAGGGGCTTCAATATTTTACATATTTTTACACATCAATTTGATTTATACTTCTATACCATATAAGTTGATTTTTACACAAAAATACATTTTTAGAAATTCATGAAAATAACAATTTATTTGGTTCAGGTTAGTTATACATTTTTCTTAAATTTTCTTTGATTTTTTTTTCTTCATAGCTATTAAATTTTTCTTTATTTTTCCCCGGCTATAATAATATATATCAAAGAAAAAACAGCGACACCTCTCATATATATAGTTATATTATAACTTATTTTCAAAGGAAGAATATTTAAATGCGCTTGTGACAATATGTACAATACAATATTTATTCAAAATAAACTCAAAATATGCGATATAAATCCTCCGGGAAAACATGTGTTCTAGTTTTTGTCCCCTCTACTATAAAATAGTATATGAAATGAACATAACGCATATATTTTGGCTTCGTTTCAAGTATGTGTATGTAAATTAAAGTTCATTATAATAAACAAATTTTGATTAACTTACTTGAAAGGTCCCAGGGTAACAACCGGAATTGAGGGCACTGCAATGAGGGATTTTAGTTGTAGAATTTTGAGGCGGCAAGCAGTCACAAATTCCATTGAGACATCGCGAGTTGGGGTCCGCGGCGAGACATTCATCGTCGAGGGAACATTTTAACCCCAGGGTCACTGCGCGGGGCTGGCTCAGCACGGCTGCAAACAATTAATTTTATAGTAAAAAAAAAAAAAAAAAAAAAAAAAAAAACGTTATTTATTATTATTAGACAGTTTTACTGACGGAAGAATATTTTATCACCTTTATAATTAAGCGCAAGAATCAAATCAAATTGCACTATCATTTGAAAAATAAATATATAAAATAATATATATTTTTTAATATATAATTTGTGTATTTAATTTACCCATATATTTATAAATAAAACTCATATACATAAATAAACTGTGTGATAAAACAAAGCTCATATAGAAATATAGTATTTCTATGATTTAAACTATATGCGTGTCTGATTCCCATCTAATTATAAGATCTTATAGAATTCCTGTGGATATCCTTAGAAAATTCTAAGGTTCTAGGAAAAGGCCTTAGATGGATATAACAGTAAGTAATTTAATAATAAATCGCCTCCATCATGTATACGAATAACTAAAATATAAGAAAAAAAATAGTAAAAAAGGGAAAAAGAGAGGAAAGTAATTGAATAATTACGTTTTTTTTTAATATGTATTACGTTTATAAAATAATTGTAATAAAAAACTATATAAATAAACTGTCTCTTCGTAAATTCTTACTTTTACTTTGTTTTTTAATAATAATAAATAACTTAATTACGAATATTTTATTATGTTTACAATTTTTGTCTACTCCAAATACAGTTGGCAATAATGTAAAATTGACTTATAAATTTTCAGCTGTATAAAATTAATTAAAGGGCCCTCAGTTTTAAACTAAGTCAATAAATAAAGACTGTAGCGCATCATTACGATCTTATTTCGTGCCACACTGATGCAGTTAATTTGATTTCACCCACGCAAAATAAGATTTTCTTTATATCTGTTCTTATAACTGATGCTATAATTATAATTTACAATGATATTTAAGTTCTATAATTTACATAATATATAATTATGTTTTGAGATAGACACTAAAGGTCATTGTACTATATTATTATATTGTAATTTAGTCTTAAAGACGTAGAACACCTTGAACAAAAAACTTGCCTAATATCCTTACATACCCAAATATCAACATTATTTTGGCCGGAGTCATTGATTTCTAATTTATTTTCCATTTACAAAGTGTCAGTTGCGGGTTTACTACGTCACAGCTCGCTTGTTTCCGCGCGCGTGGACCATGCGAGCTGTGACGTAGTAAACCCGCAACTGACATTTTGTAAGTGGAAAATAAATTAGAAATCAATGACTCCGGCCAAAATAATGTTGATATTTGGGTATGTTAGGATATTAGGCAAGTTTTTTGTTCAAGGTGTTCTACGCCTTTAACTTACCGTTGTCGTTCTTGGCAAGGCAAGCTACGCCTACCTGCCTGGTCTGGGCGGTACACCGGCAGCGACCGATCACGTTCTGGATGATATAATCACATGCGGAGTCAGAGTCCCACATACGACATTGCTCATCGCCATAGCAGATCTGGCCCAGGCGAGAGGCTATGGGGAGCAACCAAAGTGTTAATTACTTTTCAAATAAATATATATACATCGCCGTAGCAGATCTGGCCCAGGCGAGAGGCTATGGGGAGCAACCAAAGTGTTAATTACTTTTCAAATTAATATATTATACATCGCCGTAGCAGATCTGGCCCAGGCGAGAGGCTGGGGAGCAACCAAGTGTTAATTACTTTTCAAATAAATATATATATACATCGCCGTAGCAGATCTGGCCCAGGCGAGAGGCTATGGGGAGCAACCAAAGTGTTAATTACTTTTCAAATAAATATATATACATCGCCGTAGCAGATCTGGCCCAGGCGAGAGGCTATGGGGAGCAACCAAAGTGTTAATTACTTTTCAAATTAATATATATACATCGCCGTAGCAGATCTGGCCCAGGCGAGAGGCTATGGGGAGCAACCAAAGTGTTAATTACTTTTCAAATAAATATATATACATCGCCGTAGCAGATCTGGCCCAGGCGAGAGGCTATGGGGAGCAACCAAAGTGTTAATTACTTTTCAAATAAATATATATACATCGCCGTAGCAGATCTGGCCCAGGCGAGAGGCTATGGGGAGCAACCAAAGTGTTAATTACTTTTCAAATTAATATATATACATCGCCGTAGCAGATCTGGCCCAGGCGAGAGGCTATGGGGAGCAACCAAAGTGTTAATTACTTTTCAAATAAATATATATACATCGCCGTAGCAGATCTGGCCCAGGCGAGAGGCTATGGGGAGCAACCAAAGTGTTAATTACTTTTCAAATAAATATATATACATCGCCGTAGCAGATCTGGCCCAGGCGAGAGGCTATGGGGAGCAACCAAAGTGTTAATTACTTTTCAAATTAATATATATACATCGCCGTAGCAGATCTGGCCCAGGCGAGAGGCTGGGGAGCAACCAAGTGTTAATTACTTTTCAAATAAATATATATACATCGCCGTAGCAGATCTGGCCCAGGCGAGAGGCTATGGGGAGCAACCAAAGTGTTAATTACTTTTCAAATAAATATATATACATCGCCGTAGCAGATCTGGCCCAGGCGAGAGGCTATGGGGAGCAACCAAAGTGTTAATTACTTTTCAAATTAATATATTATACATCGCCGTAGCAGATCTGGCCCAGGCGAGAGGCTGGGGACCAACCAAGTGTTAATTACAACCTAGCTAATATCTCACTTAATTTACGTCGATGCTTTATTAAATTGTAAATAATTTATTGTTATTGTATTATCTATCGACACAAAACACAATTCTAACCATGGTGTGGGTAAAAACACTGGAGTTTTAACCTTTAAATTCATCGTTTGTTTCAAAAATTATATAATCATAAAACGATCACTTTGCTTTTTACATTTTATTTAAAATTTTAAGAAGTTTTTATTTTTAATGTTAGTTAGAACACACATTTATTAGTATATAGTGGGTTTATCAAAAAGAGGTTGACGAATTATTTACGAGAAATGCACGTTTACTGCATTTTCAAATAAAGTTCAGTAAAGGACATTAAATTATAATTCTTTTTATTTTTTAAATGCGTCAAAAAAGTAACCTTTTTTTTTTATTAATTTTTTACTTTTGGAAACTGCTACTATGAGACAATTTCTTTTGTCTCCTACACTTTCATGTATTAAAATGTATTAGTGGGTGGTTTATCAGAGGTGCAAGAACAGGTATGCCACACACATACATGAACTTTGTCATGGACATTTCCAGTGCATACATGGCCGCCGGTGCCAGAAAAATGATTTCATATTTTGTGCACGTGACAATTAAGTACTTATACAGTATATTCATCAAACATGCAACACTTGTAATGTATAAAGCAGTAAAGCAACAGTTTATAGACTTGATTCAGAGTGAAACATACAATATATTATGCACATATTGCAAATTCTATGTTTATATAGATTTTCAATTATTACAGTAAGAAATCTTACATTAATCAACATATTATCCTTGATAGATATAACTAAAATTCAGAATCATAAAGTTTTTTACTTTTATTTTTAGTGTGTCTATACTCTCGTCAGTGGCAGTATACAATACTAGTGGACATCAGATAATTAAATAACAAAAAATAGCACAAATTGAGATTAAAATACAAAAATTGGACCAGAAAAAAACTTTAATTATAAACACATTTTTTCAAAACTATTTTTAGCATACTAAAGTATAGGTAGGGTAGGGTAGAGGGTCCGCAAAAGTAAGAAAACATTTTTGAAAAAAAAAAAAAAAAAAAAAAAAAAAACGTCGTTAAAATAATACTAATAATAAAATAAAATATCTGACAATGAAATATTAAAATTTTTTTAATTCTAGTGTATTTTTAGTTTGTATATTTTAGTATAGTGTCAATAGTGTGTCTTTTATAGTTTGTAAGTTGTAATGGAGGTTATCGCGGTTTAAAAAATTCGTAAAAATTTTCTATGGCTTAAAACACGTAAAAGTATGTTTAGTATTTCTTATTTAAATTTCTCCGAAATCAGAGGAGTAGTTTTCTCAAAAATTGCAAAAAAAAACGTGTTTTCCCCCATAGGCGTAATGTTAAATTAGGGGACCCTTAGCTTTCCCCGCATCACCCCGCGCGCTAAACCGATAACCTCCATATTGGCGTAAAACAAAAAAATAACTTTAACAAATGAAAATGTATATTGCTGCTTTTGACTGTAAGAGATGGGAAAATAAACAATTTTGAATTGAAATTATTAAAATTAACCAGCCAGCCCCTTTGTGCTTTTTCATGAGAAAAGTCCTTACCTTTCGATAAGACAAATGTCTTGACTGGGACTGGGATTGGTTTAGCACAATAACACAATATGGCAAACAAACAAACAGACAAATTAAAAATTGAGAAAATGCACTGGACGAGATCACTTTGTGTTTGTTGAGCTACCATAATATATTACACATTACACATATAGTATTCATATAGTATCATTATTTACATGATATCAAGACAATGGAGGTTATCGGTTTAGCGCGCGGGGTGATGCGGGGAAAGCTAAGGGTCCCCTAATTTAACATTACCCTTATGGGGGAAAACACGTTTTTTGCTATTTTTGAGAAAACTACTCCTCCGATTTCGGAGAAATTTAAATGAGAAATACTAGACATACTTTTACGTGTTTTAAGCCATAGAAAATTTTTACTACTTTTTTAAACCGATAACCTCCATTAAGAAAATATACTTACGTGGTAGACACACGTGTCTCTTGTACGGCACAAATCCTTTGTTACAGCGACACGTGCCGGTCACACACGAGCTGTTGTCCACCTTGTCCCTGCACTGAGAGTCCAAGACGCAGCTGAACCCAAGCAGACTCGCTGCAACATTATAAGTTTAGTATATGTTATAATATAATTATAATCAATAAAATTGGTATTAATTAATGCTCTCCTCTTCTATAAGTCATATACCCGACCCTTATAATATATTTTTATATATTATAGTCGGATCAATATAACATATAATGAGGAAGAGAATGGAAAATTGCGAACTATTAAAAAAAAATTAGGAAAAGAAAAACTTTCGATTATCAATTTCATCTCCATGACTAAAAATTTGCGAAATTAAAAAAAAAAATGTATGGGCACATTTTTCTTCTTCTTCTTCTTAAAACACGTAAAAATGCATCTATATTAGTATAAGTATCCCTCATTAAAATTTTTTTGGTCTTGATCATAGAGCAGTAGGTTTTTAAAGTAAATGAGAGAGAGAGAGAGAGAGAGAGAGAGAGAGAGAGAGAGAGAGAGAGAGAGAGAGAGAGAGAGAGAGAGAGAGAGAGAGAGAGAGAGAGAGAGAGAGAGAGAGAGAGAGAGAGAGAAGGTGGTTTATTGCAGTAAATATAAGTGGGACCGAGCTATTTTTCTCACCGATGCGTGTGATATGGCTTCAGTGTGCTATACGCAGGCTAACAATAATTGATTGTGCCTATGTGCAATATAAATATAATATGATAATTGATAATAAAAACATGCAATTGATTTTGTATCTCTGTTAAGGATTTGTGAAGTATCAAGTAAGATATAAATATTAACGATCAATTAAAAGTTCAAATTGCAATATAATGTCATCATTATATTATTGCTTGGTTCGATCAAGCCAGCAGTTCACTCACCCTGAATACACATGGTTGAGTTGAGAGGCACGTAGTGAGGAAGACATTCGCAAACACCTTCCTCGCAAGTCGATGACGTCACTTCCTCCGTGCAGTCCTCGTCCATGTGACAACGAGACCCTAATTGGTGACCATTTACACACCATAGGGTACCACTTAGTACCACTGTAAGTACCTAGAAGTATACCATTACTGATTAGACCCTAATTGGTGACCATTTACACACCATAGGGTACCACTTAGTACCACTGTAAGTACCTAGAAGTATACCATTACTGATTAGACCCTAATTGGTGACCATTTACACACCATGGGGTACCACTTAGTACCACTATAAGTACCTAGAAGTATACCATTACTGATTAGACCCTAATTGGTGACCATTTACACACCATAGGGTACCACTTAGTACCACTGTAAGTACCTAGAAGTACCAAGTATTATCATTATTAATTCTTCATCAAACAGTAATTTAATAAAATATACTGCAGGTGAATTGGTTTTATCATTTATGCACGGTATTGTGTCCAACGCCACGCTGTGACCAGCATAGTGCGTCATTCAATATAAATCAAGAAATGTAAATTAAATCCCTTATTTATATATTTTTTTAAATCCATATGCATAAATTAAAGTGTTAAAAGTTAAACATTTTTCCATATAATTACATGCGAGCAAAATATTCCAATTTTTTCAACATTATTTTCAGATTTTAACTTTTAAATTTTTTATAATTTTAAAATTTCAAAATTGAAGGTATATATGTATTATGTACATTCCAATAAAAAAATTCATAATTCATGATAAAAGTCATTCCAATAAAAAATGAAATTTTACTGGCATATGGGAATAACATGTATTTAGATAGAGTTTTGCGTCAACTGAAATCTCCATCTGATTGCATTGAATATCTATAAGCCAATAGAATTTCATTTTTTATTGGAATGATTGTACAGTAACATATAATTTTTCAATTTAATTTCCAAAGAACATGTAAAAAAAAAAAACTCAAAAATGCACCTTAATGGCCCGTGGAACCAAATTTAAGATTTCATTTTTATTTCTCGCAGTACACCCTATCTCTATAAAAACTTAAAATCCCTTTAAAATATTTACGCGTTTTTATATCTATAAAACTAAAGTATAAAATTATTAAATAAAATTTTAATTAATTTTATTAAACATTTGTTTTAATTGTGTTTTTTTGTATAAATTACTTATGTATTTATCAAATGTCTTTATTTAGACATACATTAATTATCATATTTTATTTATGATACACTAAAAAATCAATTGTTTCAAGCACTATGAAAAATTATAATCCACATTGAAATGTTCAATTATACTAATATGATTACGCGTTGTTTATTAATGTTTGTATGTCTCATATTATGTTTTCTATATTTATAATGCTTTGTTTTTCTAATCTAATTTTATGTAAATGGATTTTTTTTTTACTTCTGTTATACGTCGGTTTCTCTTGTCCTTTTCTTCAAAATTTTCATAATAACTGTGATGGTTACGTTTCTTTACAAGTTAGTGTCTCTTAAAAATAATTCAAATAAGTTATTTGCTTAGAGGAATAAGTTCACAGTCATCTTTTCAGCAATTTTTTTAAAATAATTTTTGACTACATTAACGCTGCTTGGTGTAACAACTTGTTACTATGAACTACCTGGCTTAATGAAGAAGTCTTAATAATAATAATAATAGTTCTTTATTGGGTTTAAAATGAGAAAGTACATTATATATATATAAAAAAAAGACAAAAATAAGTAAATGTAACCCAACGGGTGATGAGAAAAAGGCAAAATGCCTATACACTGTAAGTGATCTCACACCTTTATCAGAAAAACTGCTTCGTTTTATGTATGTTAAAAGTCTTATTCTTTTAACAAATATATATATATATATGCATCTAAATATTGGACTAAAAATTATGCAGATTTAAAAATAACAAAAGTAAATAAATAAATGCAATTATACTTACAATACTTAGGCTGTGGAACATGGTACAAAAAAGTAAGCACAGAAAATTGTTCTGTGATTGACACCACTCTGTTCCTACACACTATACTGTACCTCAGTAAAGTCAAGGGAGAACCCTCCTGTAGGTTCTCGACTTTGGGACATACGTACGTACGTACGTACGTGTCCGTTGGTTCATCTAATTTGTATTCGAATAAGGTGCTCCGTACGGCGTGACTGTGTAGTGTGTCCGCTTGGGAAAACAATGCGTGCCTCTTCTTGCAGCTTATAACTGAATAATAACACTTTGAAATATTTTAACCATGATCCAACCTTCTCATATAAATAATCATTCATATCGGAGCTACAGTGAATTTTTAAATTTTTTTTATAAGGACTTTTAGGAGTGTCGCGCATGGGGTTATGACTGCATGAGAGATAGAGGCCTTTGAATTTTTGTTGATGTGAAAAATATACAAAATAAAATAAACAAATTTAATAAAACGCTGAGAAGAGTTTCTGCTTGGATTTTTATAAAAATTTGTATGTTTTTTTTTTTTTCTTCCAAAGGTGCTTGATATTACAATTTTTTGAAAATTTCCACTGCTCCCATTTTAGGCCCCATATATGCCCATGGTAACTTCAGTACTTATATTATCTCCTAGTTTTATTATTTGTATACTAGATATGGTCACGGATCCTGAAAGTTATCCTAAAAGATATATATTTAGAATAGTTTTTGTTTTTTACTTTTATATACGTCATACGATATATAGACTGGTTGTACTCATATTTAAGAGCCGCCATTTTGTTGGTCAGGAATACATAGGCCAGCATAGGAAAAACGTCATTTTTATTTTTTTTAATAGCAAAGGAAGCTTCAAACCTCAATCAAAGACTTATTTCTAGCTTCTAATAAGCTCGGAGAATATGAGAAAAATTCGTTCAGTTGAAATAAACTCTTTTTATGTGAAAAATTAGGAGAAATGATGTTTCCCCTATGCTGGACAATGCGGCATCAGGCACCACAAACATGGCGACAAAGCGCAAGGATGTGAAAGGGGTTTATATTAACAAAAAATTACGAGGTTATATTAAAATTTCCCTTCAGAGACTATATTATATACAAAACTGCGCAACCCTGAAATAAATAACCAATAATAGTATTTTATGATAAGAATAATATATAAAAATATGATATGCAAAATTTATTTTTATTTATGTGTAGTCAGCATCATACAAAAATTTACAAAATTGCTATTTTACATTTTGACGTTATTTATATTTAAAATATATTAATTAATATACCGTTATATAGATCCCATAAACAGCCAGCTTTAGGTTTTATTGTGAAGATTTGAGTTTTGTTGAAGTTGTTAAAATTTTAGGTGCATTAACTCCGCGCCATCATCCACCCTTATTGAACAGAAACCACAACGAAGTACGAAGTCTATGTAAAACAGAACGCCGGTAATTTGTTATTTGAAATGTCTTATTTATTTTTAAATTTCAAATTTTATGACATTGAAATTTTTAGGTTTTCAAAATTATTGTTGAAAATTTCATCAGATCTTCATAATTATACTATTAATTGTTATTTGTATAATATACATAAAATGCGCATAAAATGCTACAGGCGCGCCCTACAAAATGCCTATGTGCATACCACAACCATGATCTGCAGTATTTTATTATAAAATTACAAAATAGGTAAAATAAGTGAAAAGCAGAAGGCATGCATTACATGGAAAAATCCACCAAACCTATCTCCACCATAAGTTCACATATAAAATAAAATTTTGTGTACTTTTATATGCAAGGCTTATATAATTATACAGATAGAGTCTCTGTATAAACCTTGACTTATACTTATATGATATGCAAGAAAAAAAAGTATATATAATAAAATAAAACCCGACCCCAAATATATCAAATTTGACAGTAATTTAAAATTAAACAATTATTCATTGAACTCTTAAATCTTCAATTAAAGGCCGACGCAGCCGTCAGTCGGTCTTTTTGCGACAAGGACCGTTAGAGTGCGCTAGAGTTAGGATTGGTCTAACTTTTTGCGCAAAGCCAATCGGGAGCCAGCGATAGTTGTCGCACGGTTATCGCTCAGGCAGCGATTGACGGCTGCTTCGGCCTTAAGAGCTTTCTGGAGTATATTTCTTAAAATTTTAACACAATTAAGCTTCAAATTTGTAAGCTAGAATATTGTAAGTACTAAAAATATAATGTAATATATATATATATATTATATATATATATAAAGAGTCCTATATCCATATATGTATGTGAGACATATGTCATACACATAACATAAATGTATATAATATATACATGTATACAGTGTAAGTATTTATATATGTGTAGCGGTTAAACATTTTCTTTCTTTGAAATTATTATCTTTTTTCTTTAATTTGCCTTCGTATGAGCCTAGCTCGCTGATCGCAAGAAATTATAAGCGACCAAATGTACTCGAAATATGTATAACCTATGTGAAATAAAATAAAATAAATAAAATGTTGAACCGTAAATTGTGATTTGCATTATTATATGTATATATCGTGCATGTGGTATACTAAAATAATTATCATTTAAAAAATGTCCAACAAAGAATACCGAAGCTAGGGTCTTTAGTAATTTAAAAGCACTAAATAAAAAAATAGTAAAACGTAATAGTACGGTTTAAGTTTTAATATATGGATTATAAATTAGTTGAGAAAATGCAGTGACAAATTTCACTTTATCTCTGTTTTTGTGCGAGTGAGTGAGCGTACTATACGTAGGCTAAAAATATATATGCGATGCGTGTACATATAAATATATGTGTAGGTCTGAAATAATTATCACAGCATTAATAAATATCAAAAGAAACATATCATAATGTTATATTGCTAAAGAAACATAAAAACCGTATGTGATCGAGCTACTGCGGGCAGACCAAATATATCGAATTCCTTCAAGAATTTGAAATTCGGAAAGAAAAAAAAAAGCTGCTGATACAATATTTAAATATGTAGGAAGTTATTTATACTACATACATTATAAGAGTGGGTGATCAACTTAGCTATAACGCCTAAGCTAAGCAAAGCTATTACAACAAAATATCGTAAAAGTAGGTGTGGTACCAACAGTTCATTACGTCACATTTGCGTCAGATTTTTTGTCGTCATTCAACAGGCACTCAAATTTCTCGCGCTTATTGTATGGAATAAAAAACAAATGAAGATCAGTGAGCGGTAAAAAAACAATCATTTTTCAAGGAAAGAAATTTCTCTCGTTTTTCTTAGTTTTTTAGTAGAAATAGATAAATAATTTTGATAAAAATAAATTTAATTGATATTTAAAAGTATTAGCTTGATTAATTTTTAATGATAACATGATTGTATGCATAATGAGGTGAAGATACCTTATATGGCAGTGAGGTTGCTCAAGAGCCCTGAATGTTATTTGTGCAGGTAATAATTTTCATTTTTATAATTCCAGGGTCATTTATATACATAATTGCTTTTCCATACCACATTCGTGTCTTATGTAATTAAATAATAACATGTATGTAGTTGGAAATATATTTGTATTTCGTATGAAATCGTTGATCTAAAAATAATATTGCAAAAAAATAAGAATGTTTTCTTTTTTGCAGAGGTGTGGTCCAGCTGTTTTTTTTACAACTGAATAATCTGCGATGGAGCCTTTATCGGAAATCCCTGAGGAACTCGTTCCGTGTTCTAACTGTGGCAGAACATTTATTGAAGCATCATTGGAACGTCATTTTAAAATATGTTCCAAGACCAAAATTTTGCAACAACATAGGCAAAAATTTGATTCTTTAAAACAAAGACTACATGGCACGGAACTTGAACCATACATCCCCACTCCGGTATGAACTTATATGTATAATATAGAACTTGAAACATATATCCCCACTCCGGTATGAATTTATTTATGTATGATGCGTAGGTTTTACATAACTTATATACTATGTACACTCCCCCACGTTAAAGTCTCCTCATATAATTAACATTTGGAGACATGAACGCTGCGGTCAGATTTATCTGGGGGGAGTGTACGTAATGTATAACATAGAACTTGAACCATAGGTATCTCCCCACTCCAGTTTGCAAGTTTTACATAATGATGTTCGTAAACCCTCTGTTCCCTTGCTCCAAACAAATGCGCAATTCCATTTAAAAAGCATTAGGTGATTGTCATTTATTGTGGTTTGAAGCACGGAAAACAAGTTTTACAAACATCAGTCATGTGTATCTGATATATCTGTGAACATAAGCAAGAATTATTTTTAAATTGTAACTATGTTATAGATTAAAAAGCCTGTGACTCGACCTCGGAGCAGATCCATGCCTGCAGTGCCAGGTAATTCATCTAGGTCCTCACAAATAATATTAACAATCATTTGCTGCTAAATACTATAGTATCAATTGATTAAAAAAAAAAAAAAAAAAAAAAAAAAAGGCCTAACGTATGCCTAATAAAAAAACTTGAAGGTATCAATTATGTGGTTACGTATCTGCTAATATATTAAATATGAGATCTTAAGCAAAATAAACCACCAGGGTTAAGTATGATAACTTTGACAGAAACTGACAGGAGAACCCAGCACTGGTCTTATCATAGTGAATATGTAAACTTTAGCAGACGTACTAATTGTAGGAGCAACAAATCATACAAACATTTTTGAATTTTAAAAGACTGTCCCAATGTCCCATAGCTCACGTCGGTGCAAATCCTGCTAGCACAGAAAAAAAATAATAATAAAACAAAACAAAACACAAAGATCAAAGATAGCTTTCAACACTGAACTTGAAGAGATATGCAGTGTGTTATACCTGCATCAGTCTTTACATACTATGAAATAATGAATAGCCTGTGAATGAGTGTAAGGACTGATGAAGGCAAAACACACTCCATCTCTCTTGGTGTTCATTATCAAATGCTATCTTATGTGTTGTGTAGTTGTTTTTATCTGTGCTAGCAAAATGTTCACCAAACTATGGGACTCTTCACTATGGTAAGACCAGTGTATGATTTCTCTTATACTTTTCTTTAAATTTTTATAATAATCGTGATGGTTACGTTTCTTTACAAGTTAGGTAGTGTCTCTTAAAAATAATTCAAAATAGTTATTTGCTTAGGGGAATAAATTTTTGTTACCTAAAAGTAATATGAACTCTGTGTTTCTGTTCAGGAGGAGGCAGGAGGGGCTCATCTTCGTCTCTGAACCATGAACTTTGCCAGTACTGTGGTCGCAGTTTTGGTGAGAAAGCAATTGATCGTCACCGAGAGTGGTGCCAGTCACAGAATGTTCTCAAGCAACACCAGCCTGTCAACGTCAACACAGTGGCGTACGAGAGGATGCAGGCTAGAACCAAGGTAAACATAGGAAATACTTACTTATATTATCAAGAGAAAGATAGGTAAAGTAACAAGTGCCTTGCAACGTTGCGTAGCTAGGTGACGATGTTGATGTCAACGTCAAAACAGTAGCGTACAAGAGGATGCAGGCTAGAACCAAGGTAAACATAGGAAATACTTACTTATATTATCAAGAGAAAGATAGGTAAAGTAACAAGTGCCTTGCAACGTTGCGTAGCTAGGTGACGATGTTGATGGCACAACATTGATTGTTGCGGTTTGTTTCAGTACCGAGCACCCCTGACCAAGACAATGAGAGCCAGGACTAGAGAGAAATATTCTCCACTGGGAGCCTCAGTCACAACCAACGTGACCAGGGACGTGACCAACTTGACCAAGAGTGTTCTCCTGAAGAGAGCGTCACTGCCTGAAACTAGAAGGTCTAGAGAAATGAGAGAACGACAGCCTTCTCCTCCTAAACAGTAAGAAGTTGTCATTGTCAAGTTCAGCCACTATAACTTCTGTAATTAGAGGAACATAAATTCTGTTGGGGCAAATTGTTCTTATTTTTAATTTTATCTTAAATTCAATGTTTTGTAAATTACAGCAATTAAAATCTGTAGCACTATAACAAAAATTTCTGACTTTCAACCCAATTCTGCAATTTATCCCCCCCCCCCCCCCCTTAGTGCAGATGCTCTTTCTTTTCTTTATTATTGTGTTTTCTCTTCTTTCTTGTAACACCAACACTGGAATCTTACTTGATTCAAGGTGAAGGTGAGAATGATTATTATTATTATTAACCTATTGCACAGATCACTCGACTTATAATTTAAATATTAGTTGCCTACTACAATACTGTACGACAGTATGTTTTTATAGCTGAAGAATTGATAACATTGGTACCCAATTAACTAATAAGAAGCAACTGTTTTCATACCAACTTTAAATAATTTTGCTCAAATCTGCTTCCATTTCTACATACTGCACATGTGAAGAATACTAAAACAGAAGCAGAAATTGTCTAAAGTTGGCATCAATACAGTTTGTATCTTTGTTAGTCAATGGTATATGCAATTGTAACGTACTTGTATTTATTTAACAATTCCACGTACTTGTTATTTCAGAGAACAACAGACATACGACGTGTTTGAGTCTGCAGAGCGTCAGTTAAAAGAGTTGGGTCTCCTTGACTGCCCTGATTCTCCTATACTATTAAGAAGAGGCTCCTCATTGAGCGTCAACGACGTAGCACCCTCTTACTCCAGCCCAAGTCCTGTGTTGTTACATCGCAGTCTCTCTAAGTCTTCGTCGTCTACGTCTGCAAGCAACTCCACAGAACTGCTCATCATTGAAGACGAGGAAGAATATCTCATCCAGAAACTGGCAGAGGAGTCAGCAGAGCAGCAGCAACTCAAAACATCAGAAAAACAAGAAACAGCTCTCAAACAGAACAACATGCAGACAGATCTAGTTCAAAACAACATGCAGGCAGCTTTAGTACAGAACAACATGCAAACAGCTCTTGAACAGAGCAACATACAGGCAGCTCTAGTACAGAACAACATGCAAACAGCTTGTGTTCAAAACCACATGCAAACAGCTCTTGGTCAAGACAACATGCAGACAGCTTTAGTACAGAATAACATGCAAACAGCGCTTGTTCAAAACCACATGCAGACAGCTTTAGTACAGAACAACATGCAAACAGATCTAGTACAGAACAACATGCAGACAGCTCTAGTACAGAACAACATGCAAACAGCTCTTGTTAAGAACAATTCGGAGGAGCTACATTTCAATGCCAAACCTTCACCTCCTCCAATTAAAAAAGATGATGAATTAATAAATAAAAATATAATGAAATCTGATTCTGATGAATATAAAAAGGACGAAATCAATTCCTCTTCTTCTTCGTCAAGTCTAAATAGTAATTTTAAAGAGTTAGAGTTTAGTGAAGATAAGCAGGAAGATGACAATAATTTTGAGAGTGGCACGTTGAATGCTGATTTGTTTGACAATATTTCAAATAACACCGCTGCTAATGAGGCTGAAATATTCTTCAATAGTTTAAAACAAAGTTTAGAGAGACCTGACGTCACCAAAGATAGAGAGTGTCCGTTGACAGAATCCTTGAAATATCTTGATGCAGCTCTGTCTTTGTTTTCATTTGACGATATTCCTACCCGTCCTTCAGATGCTCCCCGATCTAAAGCCTCTACCAAGAGACGCTTGTACTCTGCTGCCTCTCCTTTGTCCTTGCTGGGTCCTGATCCTTCATTGCTATCAGCTGAGCCTTCAGTCCAGGATGTCAAGTGCAACGAATGTGGCTCCCCATTCCCTGTTCCTTCAGCCAGGTTCTGCTGTTTGTGTGGAACTAAGAGAGTGATTTAATCCTTGTCCTTGTGTCCTGATCCTTTGTTGCTATCATGATATCAAGTGCAACGAATGTGGCTCCCCATTCCCTGTTCCTTCAGCCAGGATCTGCTGTTTGTGTGGAACTAAGAGAGTGATTTAATCCTTGCCCTTGTGTCCTGATCCTACCTTGCCATGCACTGCCTCCTTGCCCATAGTCCAGGAAATATCCAGGATCCTCCATCACTCCTGCACTGAACTTGACATCTCATTCCTATAGTTCCTGCAGCTTTGGAACTGAAACAAACATCACTTTTTGTGCAGCTTTTCTGTGCAGCATAAATTTAACTGCCATATTGCCATTTTTACACATTCTTACTCCAATTGTGTGTCATTTGATGGCATGAAATTAGAAATTATATTAAGAAGAAAAAAAAAAAAAAAACAAAAAAAAACTTGAATTTTGTCTTTAATTGTTTAAAAATTGATCAAGAATTTAAATTAATTATATAAAAATTCATGTAACTGATAATTACGAGGAAAATGTTGACACATCTGCTTTCCTTTGATGTACAATTTATCTCTGAAAACGAAGGACCAAACTTATTGTAAGGACCTTTTTTTTTTTTTTTTTCAAAGAGACCAAGATTTCTACAACTGAAGAATTTTTTGTCACTTATTGTGGCACCCTCCCCCCCCCCCCCCCCCCTGCCCAATTTTCACAGAGATGTTTTTTTTTGTACGAGTTTTTATGAATTAATATTGCATGTTAGTATTGTAAGAGAAAAACTAACCAAACTAATATTAATTTTAGTCATTTTTTACGTAGAAAAGTAGTAAAAAATATATACTGTACCTAGAGCTAGGCTATATATTGTGAATCAATTGAAAACATCGAAATAATGAAGTTGTGAATGTATACAAAATAACATGCATTAAAATAAAGTTACCTTAAAATTAAAAATTAAAATCAAACCAAAAAAGTTAATTTTTATATGTAAATTACTGTACAGTGCTCTCTCCATATAGTGTGAAATTGTGAAGGAACCAGAAAACTGCTATTTCACAAAATCAACAGGTTCAACATTAAAATGTTAATGCTAATTAAAGGCATAGAGCATGTCAAAATAATAATAATAAATCCTTATATCTTTATAATACCGGAATATCAACGTTGATTTGGCCAGAGTCATTGATTTCTAATTTATTTTCATTCAAGAAATGGCAAATGTGGACTCTAACATCATAGCTTGCTGGTCCATGCTCGCGTAAAAACAACCAAGTGAAGTCACGGTCCACATCCACCTTTTTGTGAACGAAAAATAAATAATAAATCAATGACCCCAGCGAAATCAACTTTTAAATTTAGGTATGTTAGGATATTAGACAAGTTTCTTGTTCAACGTGTTCTACACCTTTAAGAACCTGACTAAGGAAAAAAAAGAATGACGATTGTACTGTTAAAAAAACTAAAGTTAACTCTAGTACGTAATCAGAATTACTTCAATAAATTGCATGAGTATTTTAATTAGAAAATAAACTAATTACTGATCTGCCTTATAATTAATGATATTTGCACAAAACTAATTGTATGTAATTAACAAATGTGTGTGCAGCTAAATTGTAGTGCCAAGTTTGTATGTGCCTTATAACATTAAGTATTTTTATATACCTTTATATATTATACATACACTTTTATATTTTTTGTATACCAATGTGCTCTGTGTATTTGTCAATTTAATTAACAAAAAAAAAAAAAAAAACTAAATATATACTTTTTTTTGTACACATATTATATTTAAATTAATATATTTAAGAAAAAAAAAAACATTGCGGTTTGATAAATTTGAAAGCAAAAGCTAGGAGAAACCAGCAAGGGAATAGTTTGGTGAACATCTTGCTAGCACAGATGTAAATATCTAACAAATTGGAAATATTTCATCAATAAACTACAAGAGAGATGGAGTGTCTTCATCAGTCATTACAGACTCAGAGATTGAAGGATCATTCAGTTTCTCTTTAAGTGTATAATGACTGATGAAGACACTCCATCTCTCTTGTAGTTTATTGACAAAATATTTGCAATATGTCAGTTTTTTTATATCTGTGCTAGCAAGACAAACTATGGGACTCTATCTCTTCACTACGGTAAGGCCAGTGTATGCTTTCTCCTAGCATTGCATTGCAAATTTATCATATTTGAATGAAAGTAATCAAAACTCTTTATGTAATTTTATATTTCAGTAGTATCAAGTTGTCCACAATAATTTAATTGATTATTATAATCTATTAAATAGGATATAATATTGAATTATGGTGGTAGAAAAGCAGCGCTGGCCTTACCATAGTGAAGAGAGCCTCATCTTGCCACCACAGATTTAAAAAACTAACACATTGAATAGCTTTGGCCACTAAACTCCAAGATAATAGTGTGTTATGCATTCAACAGTCCTTATAGACTTGGAGAGAAACTGTGATTACTGCATGTGTTATGATTCATAGTTTCTCTCCAAGTCTGTAAGGTAGGACTGACATAGGCATTACACGCTCCATCTCTCTTGGAGTTTATTTTTTTATTGAAAGTTTAGTGATGAAAGCTCTTTGTTAATGTTTTACCCATGTTGGTGAGCTTTTGTATTTTTGCTCTATCTTAAAAACATTCCTTCAATAATTTAGTTCAAATTTTCACCACAACAATCAACATGTAAAAAGTAAGTGGCGCTGCGATCTGGGGGAAAATTTTAAAATTTCCCTCAGATCGCAGCGCCACTGTAATTTTGTATTCTTGCATTGTTGCGGCGAAAATTTTGAATTACATCATTAAGGGAACGTTTTTTCAACAAGAGCTTCCAATCCTGTTTATATATCCGTGGTTTTACCTTTGTGCTAGCAAGATTTGTCACCAAACTATGGCAATGACTCTGTAATCAGTAACAGCGTCTTGTTTAAAAATAATTGACCAACTAAATGAAAATAACATTTTTCCAGGGTGAAAATGAAAAGTCTTTACATTTATATTGACATAATTAATAAGAGACTTTATACTGTTCTAATTTTGTTGACATTTTTTTACTGAATATCATTACCAATTATAATTATGATAATAAATAACCAATGGTGCTCACTAATAGTCATTATTATTTACTTTATACATTGTAGTTAAGGGAAAAGTATAATTATATACATACACGTACGATGAAGCTTTTCATTATTAATAATTTCTTCTTATTTACCATTAAATATTAATGTTTTTTTAAAGTGATTTTGTAACTTGTATTCTCCTCTTCTTCTTTTTTGATATTTTTGTTTTGAAATTTTATACTTTGTGTATCTTTTATACTTTTATATATTTACTCATTTAAAATAAAATGAATAATAATATTTTATATGTCATGAAATCCTTATTTTATTCAAAACATGTATATGTACCTACTTCCTATACAAACTTAAGTGAAATTTTAACAAAAAAATCTAGGGTTGGTTAAATATTCAATGAAGTTGAGCAAATTTCTTAAAATAAACTTAAAAAAATAATAATAATAATAATAATGTCTGCAATTCTTAGATGCTTGAGAAAGAAAAAGGTTCATAGTACTGTACTGTACATTTATTATGAAAAATTACGCAAATCAATTCATTAAATACAAATATAAGTAAAAATTGTCTATGCCATAATTGATAGAAAAACATGCAGATTAGTAAAAATTGTGTGACGTGAGATAGTACGAGCTCACACTAACAGAAAATATTGTAACCCAGGCCAAGCTATGTATTTTTCTATCAAAATTTTTAATTATGAATCATATAAACACGCAGTTGCCACTTGCTTCCTCAGCTCAGTCAGTTAGCAGATGTGGTGTGAGCCATCTCTAGCTGTACAGAGCTCTCTGCCAAGCCTTACTGATCAGTCCTAGGTAAAGGACAAAACTGGTCTAAGTCCAAGAGTAAGTCTGATGCTGTTTTATAATGCTGTGTCTTTGATGTCGTGTGAGAACATGTGATGCTAGGCATAGCGTATTTTATTTTGACACTGTACCCTTAATGTCTATTTTCAACTAGCTCAAGTCAGAATATTTGGCCCCTAGTCTCAATTAACTATACCTATAAATTAGAGAATCTTTGCGTTTTATTAATTTTCAATTCAACGTGCTTTAATCTCTACCAACTATTTTCTAAATATATATTTAAACTTATTAATGCCAACCGTGATGGTTTTGTCTTTATATACATAAATAAATATAAACAAAATTTTATAGTTTTTCAAACAGTTTTTATTATAAAATGTACTTTACACGTGTTCATGCTGCTTCATCCTGTTTACTTACCTGGTACTGTCAATGTTTTATGGACAGTTAAAAAAAATCATGAATGTAGATTTGAAAATACAATCATGTTATTTCATCAGGCTTGCAAATTTTACATAAAAATTCATAAATCTTATAAAAAAAAAAAGTTCATCCAGGAATGTATAAAACTAAATTTACACCTTAGGTTTTCTTTTCTTCTTTGCACTGTCCATTCCTGTGATGATAACTTTCCTCTTCTTGACTGGCTCTATGTTTTGCACTTCTCCCACAGTCTCCATGGCATTGAAGATCTTGTTCATTTCTTCCTCGTCCTCAGATAGTTGAATACAGCTGTCGTCACTGCGCACATCCTTGCTTACTACTGGCTCAGGCTTGATATGTTTGGGGTTGAAGTCCGAGCGCATCAGCACACAGTTCAGTTGGGACTTCAAGTATTCCTGGGAACACACAAGCAATTTAATAAAACTAGCATCTTAAACACGAACAAGTTCTTTGAATATCATTTATAGTTTCTCTCCGAGTCTACAAGACACAAGTACTGATCATGCAGCACGCACGTGCAGCAAGAGAGAGTAGTGTTTGGCTTGCTGGCTAAAGCAGCTCACCTGATAGATAAAGCTACACCTGAGCGCTCAATGAAACACATGAATATAATATGACATAACAATATTGTTTCCATATAAAATTTAAGGGGCTCAAAAAAGCAACATGTTGAAATGGTAACCTTTCATTTGTAGCTGGAACTTGACATTGCTTTGCAAGCCTTGTGTTAGTGAGTACTTGCCAATTACATTACTTTACAAAGTCTTGTGTACAATGATAACTACGCTACTTACTGAGTACAGTACTTTCTTGGTGTCTGCGTGGTGCACCCTGAGATGTCGATCTCTCCCAACACTGATGATGTAAGGTTCAGATTTGTGACAGGCAATCTCCCTCACACTGCCTGTGATCCCCTTGTAATGTCCACACTTGAGTCCCTTGTAGCGCAGGTCAATCAGGAACATGTGACCAGTGCCACTACCAACCACTATGTGTCTGCAACAAAACATACATGGTAAAACATAAAATACAGCCTCAAACTTAATAAATAATTAAGAAAAAACTGTCTATGTGATAATTGATACTAAAAATATTTCATAGAAAGACACATGCATTTATATTAGTAAAAATTGGGAACAGTAATAGTAATAGGATGAGCTTCGACTGACAGGGGTGCCATAATAGAGAAACTAATTTCTAACCCAGGCCACAAAATATGAATGCCTAGAGCATTAGTTAATAAAGCGTATGTACTGGCCGCTCCCTATTGCTGTGTAGTAAGCTTCTACAGGATGAAGCTCACTTTCTACACAGCAATATGAGCATCTAGTACATACCGTACTATTAATTAATTAATTGTGCTAATATTTTGTGCCTCAATTGGAAATTATTTTTCTCTGCCACGGTGTCCCTGTCAGTGTAAGCTCATTATTATCTCCCATTCTCTAATTTTTACTGATCTAGCTATGTGTTTCTCAAACTGATCCAGAATACGATATAAATATATGAAAAAAAAAACATCGCGGTTAATACAGAATAAACCGTCCTTTTAAATTCTTTTCATAAAAACGTCCTAGCAATGTTTAGTAAATTGATTTGATTCCCTGTCCCATTAACTATCAAAATTAGAGAATTTTGCTTTGCATTAATTTTTAATTAACAGTGCTCTAATTTCTCTCGTTTTATTTCTATCCTACTGTTCTTGATCCAGAATACTATGTAAGATTTTTTTGTTTTTTTTTTAATGGGCAAGTGAATCATGAAAGAGACATTTATAAAATAGAGATTTGACTGAAGTACTTCCTCACTGTATTGACTGATAAAGCAACAACTCCGCTTCCATTTCGACTTACTGCGAATGCGTAGTAAGGAGAAAGGGAAGCGGATGCGACTGAAATCGCTTATAGTCAGGCTCAAAACCATTGTTCCTTTACTAGTCAATATCTAACATATTTACCCTGACTTCTATATATGTATAACATAATATTTACCCTGGCTTGGATGCAGCTGCAATACTTGTTAGTGCAGTTTCATGGACATCTAAGTTGATAACTGGTCGTCTTTGTGCTGATGGATCATACACACGAACCTGACACAAAATATCCAAACATTATTTTCTATGCATGTTCAATGCAATCAAGGTATACAGTACTAACAAGGTAGCCAAACTGTCAAGCACTAGAGGAGATAACATTGTGTTAACCACTTTCACTTGCAAACCTGGCACTCAAAGGGGGGACCAATAAGTTCTGTGTGTTATTCCTATAGAAGTTCTTATTGGTTCTAATTTTGTCCACAAGTGGTTAACAGTGTGTTACAGACCGCTTACACTCATATTTAAGAGCCACTATTTTGTTGGTCAGAAATACACTGGCCAGCATAGGAAAAACATCATTTTTATTTTATTTTTTTTAATTTCAGTTGAAACTTCAAACCTCAATCTAAGCCTCAATTCTAAATCCTAATAAGCTATGAGAAAACGTATGAGAAAAATGCATTCAGTTAATATATTGATGTGAAAAATGATGTTTCTCCTATGCTGGATAATGCATGAGGCACCACAAACATGGCGACAAAGCACAAGGATGTGAAAGGGGTCTATACCTTGTCAGTCAAGGCAGTTTGGTTACCTACCTTCTCTCTAGACTGTGATCTTGCAATGTATTTTCATTTGTGACTAATACAACAACCTGTTTGATTTTAATAAATCTATTTTTTTTTTGTAAATTATCTCACCTGTCCATAACGAGTGCAGACTGCCACCTTGCTGCTCTCAGGTAAAAATGCAATGTCCGACACCCACACTGGCACCTCTAGTTGTAGGTGATTGTGAGGGACCTACAAATATCAATCAATACACATCAGCATTCAATATTACATTATTAAGTATTGCTAATAGTTGCACATCAGCAAGTGACTGAGAGAAAGATCTTGAGAAAGTGCAAGGTTGGAAAATGTACACATAACAGGGAGGAGACAATTTGTCAGAAGAGAAAAGAATCAACATGAGAAAGAGGACAAGAAAAGACAAATACATGATGTTGTATAACTGCTATTACAAAAAAAAAAAAAAAAAAAAAAAAAAGTGGCTTTATAGTAATTACTATAATTTTAATTACTATCCAATGTGCTTAAAATTTCTTAGAATAAAATACTTTTCAATTATCATACAGTACACAGTGTACACTATATTGTGATAATATACTTTACGATTCAAAAACTGGCACTAAATTTTCAATATTATTGAATGCTTATAATAATGTTCGTAAACCCTGTTTTTTCATGCTCCAAACCACAAAAAATGATGATCGCCCAATGCTTTTTAAATGGAAGTGTACATTTTTTGGAGCAAAGGAACAGGGTTTACGAACAGTATTAATGTATATTATGTATATCAAGGAAAATAAACCATCGCGGTTAGGTATGATAGTTCGGTGAAAATCTTGCTAGCACAGATATAAAATAACTAACACATTGGAAATCTTTCGGCAATCGACTCCAAGAGAGATATGGAGCGTGTTATGCCTTCATCAGTCCTTACAGAGAAACTATGAGTTTCTCTCTGAGTCTGTAAGGACTGATGAAGGCATAACACGCTCCATATCTCTCTTGGAGTCGATTGCCGAAATATTTCCAATGTGTTAGTTATTTTATATCTGTGCTAGCAAGATTTTCACCGAACTATGGGACTCTCTTCACTATGGTAAGGCCCTTGCTGGTTTTCTCCTAGCATTTTCTTTCAATTTATCAGTATTAATGTATAGTAATGTAAAGGTAAAAAGTGGGAAAGGAAGTGATTGAAAAGTAAACCACGTGTTGACAAAAGTGATAGGTGGATCAGGCCTAGCTTGCTGCTGGAGTCAAGTACTGTCAAGTGGTTTCCATTTTCTGCACTTCCTTATCCAGTGTTCAGATCACTGATCTATATAATAAGGATAGAGCATTGCTATACTCCCGCTATAGGCAGCAGTGAAGAGAAATTTGGTAGCGGCGCGTTCTTCAATTTTTATCGCAAACGGCAGAACTGCGGGAACTGTAAGGGTAGTAAAAAAATTTAAAATCCACCCTGGTGGAGAGCAGGCGGCGTGTGAGGGGTGATTGGCTGAAGGGTAGCTCAGGATGAACAAGGGGAGGGAAAAACGCTGCCAGATTGACAACCCTAATTTTATCGGGCAACATTGCATTTTGCCGTTTGCGATTTTCTTCCAGCTGACTAATATTTTCTTCAAGCGGCAAGAGCCTGTATCTCCCCCTGGTTCAGATGTTTACATGAAATGCCATTCTTAAGAGAAAAACATGTGCTGAGGTTGTTTAGAAGGTAACAACAGCATTCTTTCACTGACACAAGTATGAATTCTGATGAGGAAATCCTTACATTTTTTGCTTTGAAGACGCTCTGATTACTAGCACCAATATTCCACAGTTTGAGGTCGTTGCTCTTTCCCCCTGTGGCAACAATGTCTCTGTTGTATGGACTGTGCCTCAGTCTCTCCAAGTGACCTCCTGTCTCCAGCACGTCATGAGCGTCACTGGACCACAGCTTGACGTGACCAGAGGACGTCGCAGTCACAATTGACCTGTCAAGCATATTAAACATGGTTAACATTACCAGTATTATAATGCATAGTTTCTCTCCGAGTCTGTAAGGACTGATAAAGGCATAACATGTCTCTTGGAGTTTATTGCCAAAATATTTCCAATGTGTTAGTTTTTTATCTCTGTGCTATCAAGATTTCACCCAACTATGGGACTCTCTTCACTATGGTAAGGCTCTTGCTGGTTTCTCCTAGCATTTTCTTTCAAATTTATCATTAATATTACTGTAAACATAACATATACAAATTGCTTTCACACTGGAACTTAAAAATTGATAGATACCGAGTATAGGTTCGAGCCACTGCTAGGTGCGTACGTGAAGTGTGAGAGCACAACACGTTGCACGATGCATGTTTACATGCATTCCATGACGACGCACAGTATTCGGGAGGTGCATGATTGATGTGATTGCACCGACCAGCCTGCCTAGATGTTTCCACGGTTTCTCTAGGCTGTCATGGCAAATGCCGGGCTGTGTACTTAGGCCGTGGCCAGCCCGTGTGTGCTTTTCCATTAATTGGAAAGTCCTTACCTGTCGATAAGACAATGTCTTGACTGGGACTGGGATTGGTGTATAGCACGATAACACAATATGGCAAGCAAAAAAAAAAAAAATAATAATAATAAAAAAAAAAAAAAAGACTTGTTCATTTAAATTCATAATTTAATAAAAATAAAACTAATGTATGCTGTAGACATAAAAATCCAGTTAATAAAAAATACCATTGCATACCAAATACCATCAACCTATCGCAAAGTCGATTTTTTCCTAATTATATATTTATATCCATTGCAGTTAGGATCAATATTAAAAAAAAAAAGAGTACTGTATAGAAATAGCAGCGCTGGCCTTACTTACTTACCATAGTAGAAGTTGTATGGAGAGGTGGAGGTGTCACGTGGCACACAGTTTAGTTATAATGTTTATATAACTGTTATCATTGTAATGATATTATCTAAAAAAAAAATAATAAGAGATTTACTTGAGCACATCACAGTACAAGACTACACACTGCTCAGTGATGTGCTCAAGTAAATCTCTTCTTTGATTGATAATGTCATTAACATACGACGAAAGCTCTCACGTCAGTTATATGGTAAATGTACTAGTTATTGGCAGCTTAAGGGTCTTAAGGTTGAAATTCCTATAGTATTGTTGAGAAAAGCAGCCATACCGACACTGCCGCAGTTATCGGCACCCCCCATTTTCGGCAGTTTATCTCGGCCCCCTTTAGTGATAAAATAGTTTGTAGGTAGTGGTATGGAAACTAGACGACTTTCTAAGATGGTTGGTACTAGTTAGAATCTCGTAAATTTAATACTTTCGCCGTAAAAAGAGCCTGCCGATAACTAGTACAATTACCATATAAACATTATAACTAAACTGTGTGCCACGTGACACCTTGACCTCTCCATACAACTTCTACTGTGTGGTAAGTAAGTAAGGCCAGCGCTGCTGATATTTCTATCATTTTTCTTTAATATGTACAGTATTGTAATCTTAAGAATACAAAAGTTAAAAAAAAAATAAAATCTCGTGATCAGAAGATTACCTATAAAACCATGTAAAATGGTATTTAATGAAATGCTGCAATGTTTTAGGTTGCTCACCCGTTATATCTGGTGATGCCAATGATGGGCCCTTCTCCACACTTAGCATCCATGTTTCTGGTGAACGTATTGAACTCCGAGTCATAAATCTTAACAGTTTGGTTTGCCAAGCCTAGGAGAATTTCTTTTTCTTCAGAATCTCCCCATGATAGCGACGTGATTTCATTTTCTTTACTTAAGTTGTCAAGCTTTTGGATGTACTTCACTATGTTCTTGCCATCGTTCACTTTTACACCTGCAAGCCACATAAAATATGTTTTAGTTCAATTACGTACGTACGTACTTACACAGTGTTAATTGTGTTGTATTACGTCCACGTGATCTATAGTATTGTTCGGAAACCCTCAATGTTTTCTTGCACCCAAAAATACGCATTACATTTTAATAACCATAGCTGATCGTCATTTTAGTAGCAGACAACAGCTGAGGGTTTACAAACAATATTTATGTATGTACAGTATATGTATCATATGTATATTTTAAATTGTTATGGGAGATGTGTTTTTGTGTGTTTTCTTCACTCTAAATTTGCAATGTTTTTTCTTACATATTAGGAAATCACGCACTGGATTGTAAAATATATTACATAATATTGCAATCGTGTGTGTGTACATAGAATGAAGAAATGTCCCTAAATTATAATTATAAAAAAAAACGCATAGATATCGCATCTTAGTTTTTGTATCACAGTTTGGGGAGCGACAATTAAGTGAGGGTGTTCCCTGTTGAGAGTTCCTTCCCAAGATGAAAATGTAATGTTACGACTATTAGGACTTATCTTTTACAACTAAATGTATACTTGTAAACAGAGAAATTAGAGATAATGAACATTAAACAGGCAGTATAAAAATGTTTGTTTGACTCTTACGTCCAGTTTGCCATGTTGATGAGGTGTTATATTTCAATGTTTTTCTATCTTACCAAGGATAACATCACACTAAAACTTATACTCTAATAGCAAGTATACATATTTGAGAGTTTAATGAAGTAAGAAAAAGTTAAAATTATGGAAAATTACCTTTTAAAATACCAGTGGCAGTTCCTACAAAAACATTGAAATCTTTTCTGAACGCCATGCTTAAAACAGCTGGCCGGCAAAAAGAAAACAAATCAGTTGAGCATCTTTTGCTAATTTTTCTTAAAAATTACATTAATTTTTTTATTGTACATACATACTATTAAAATTTAATTTTTATTTTTTTACTTAATAAAATTTCTTAAGTTAATTTTTAAGGCACTAAAATAACAAAAAACTGACAAAAATCAAAACCACACAACCGGAAGTGGGCGAACACGGAACAGCGAACATTTCCGATTCAAAGCTCTTGTTGATCGAAGTCCATTTTGTTGTTGTCATTTTCAATTTTAATTTTGACGTTTTTAAAGAGCATTAGCTCTGATAAATAATTGTGAGTATACTTGCTACGTTAGTTATAAACGTGCTGATCAATTGGAAATATTTCTAACACCTTTGCTCTTTGTTTTTTTAGTAAAAACATCGTCGGACGATGTCGCGGTACGGACGCGATTCCGGCTCGGCAGATTGCAAAATCTACGTTGGTGATTTAGGTAAATTTAAAGACCGTTTTTACATAACTTAAGTTAATATTTTTAATTTATATGAAATGAAAATTTGAATGCCAGGTTCGAACGCCTCCAAACAAGAGCTCGAGGAGGCTTTCTCATACTATGGACCACTTCGCAATGTTTGGGTTGCGAGGAACCCACCTGGATTTGCTTTTGTGGAATTTGAGGAGCCTAGAGACGCTGAGGACGCAGTTCGAGGCTTAGATGGACGGTAAGTCTTCCATTATTAATTAACCTCTTAAATCTTAAGCCATTGATGTAATTATGTAGTGGAGACATTGATAATGACACCTGTAGATGCACTTCCTACTGGTATGTATGTATGTACACATGATTGTGATGGTCTGTTTTACATGCCACTCCTAGGCTAGGTCTAAATTTGCAATGTTATTCTCAACAAAAACTTGCTGGGTTCATATAGTACATACATAAAATATATACATATATATTTACACAATTGTGTATACATACAGTTCATATGTATCAATGTTGTTGCTCGTTGATCAAACAAAATGTTTATCTCGTTTTTTTATCAGTGAAAGCAAAATGTCAATCTCACGTCAGTTTTTGTCAACAGAAGCAAAATGTCTATCTCGTTTCTTGAAGCTCAAGACATTATCACAATTCTTATCCCACCCCTGCGATAGCGTCCATAAAGTTAGCATTGTCCAAACTTTAATTATTGCTGCGCTAAAAAAGGACTGCTGTCCTAGGCTTAAGCAAAATTTGTAAGTCGAGCGCCATCTACGTACATCATGTTTGGAAACAACTTGCACATTTTGCTTCTCGTGATAAAAAAATAATAAAACATACACATTTTGCTTCTGCTGATAATAAAAAAAAAAAAACGAGACAGATATTTTGTTCCCAACAACATCTACCGGTACATATATGTATATGTATACACTCCACAGGGTTGTAGGTATGTGGTAGTTACATAATTGTATGTGTACTAGTTATCAGCAGTTGCTAACTAGTACAATTTTCATACATCATAACACTAAAACTACGTGAATATTTTGCTCATAAAAACCAAATTGTAAATTGAGAAGGCCTCATACAGAAGGCCTGTACAATGTTTCCCTCAATTCTACATTCTTTCCATTTTGTTTCCACACATCCAGCTGAATATAATATCATTAATCTAATTTAAACTTTGTTGTGTTGGACAGAACTATCTGTGGTCGTCGAGTGCGTGTGGAGATGTCAAACGGTGCTGGCAAGTCACGTTCTTACGGCGGAGGAGGAGGAGGAGGAGGTGGCGGCGGAGGAGGAGGTCAGGGCCGCAGGGGACGTCCATTCCACCCCGAGGATCGCTGCTACGAGTGTGGTGAGCGTGGGCACTATGCTCGCGACTGCTCTCGCTACAGTCGTCGCGGAGGAGGTGGCGGGCGCAGGAGGTTCGTAGCCTGCTTGTTCCTAAGCTTGCTTACTTCAATGTGGCTGCTTGAACTCATTTTATCTTGTGTTAAAGAAACGACTTTTCATTACAAAAATAAACACTTCAAAATTATTTCAATAATGTTAGGTTGAAAGTCGACAATTTTTCCTTTCTTGTCAGTAAAATAACCATTGTTCATATATACATATATTTTCTGCTTATCTTCTTCATATTGCTCAATTGATTTGTCAAGTTTTAAAAGTGAATCAAGCTATGGTTTTTATTACTGAAAGGTGGGTTGACTTTGCCACCCCATTTTTCATCCACTTACTATTTATTGCAAGATCTGTATGATTTCCATATTCTGAGATATACAGACCAGGTACACTGGATTGTAAAATTAAATTTTACCATTCAAAATCTAGCACTAAATTTTCAATGTTATTCTTATGAGGGAAAAAAAATAAAAAAAATCAGGATTTAAATGGTAAAATATATTATTACAACCATGTGTATGTATGTACTTTGCATTGGTTTTAGAATCATGACATTTCTACAATAACTAGTAGGTCACCCCACCTAATGGCATTTTATTAAAAACATACCAGGTACTACAGATTCTCTCCTACGTTAATGATAAATACTTCAGTGTCACATTTAAGCCTCGTTCACAATGGACTTTTTATAAGTTTTCTTAAGTGAAAATGCTAATTTTTTCCACTTAAGAACGATTGGTGTTCACAATGAAACTATTGTTGCACTTAAGAATTTTCTTAATTGGTTTCACTTAACAATTTTTTTTTCTTAATTTTTCTTAATTTTTCTTAAGTAGCTAATTAGAAGAATTATTTGAATTTACGTAAGAATCAAACCCTTGTTGATTCTTACGTAAATTCAAATAATTCTTCTAATTAGCCACTTAAGAAAAATTAAGAAAAAAATTTATTAAGTGAAAGTTCTACGTAAAAAATGAAGAAAAAAAAATCTTAAGTGGAAATCAAACTTTTTTCTTAATTTGAAAAAATTAGCGTTTTCACTTTAGAAAAGTCCATTGTGAACGAGGCTTTACTTAACCATTGACCTCGGACTTGGTGCAACTTTTTAATGTTATTATTATTTAATTTTTAGCATAAGTCTGTATTGCTTTCAATACCATGTGTACTAAATTTTGCATCTATTTGTCCATTGGTTATATAGACATGAGAAATATAGGACGTCATGTTATTTTTCCCACATAACCATGGGATTTGAAATTTGGCATGTACTCATGCTACTGAACTGAAGGCAATATAAACTTATGTTGAAAGTTTAAAAAAAAATACTCCACATCTGAGGTTAATTCTAATACTGTTCTGTTCGTAAACCCTGTCTGTTCTTTGCTCCTAAAATGATGATCAACGTTGGTTATTTAAATGGAATGCAAAAGAAAACAGGGTTTATGAACAACACTCCTGAAACAGTAGGGGAGGTTCTGTCGTTCAAATTCTCATTTTTAAAACTTCCAACAATGAAAATTAAAGAAAAGGATAGAATAACCAGCAAGGGCCTTACCACAGTAGAAGTTCTATGGAGAGGTCGAAGTCTCGCATGGTACAGTGTTTTGTTATAAAAAAGTTCATTTTATAACTGAGAGCTTTCGTCATATATTAATGACATTATCAATCAAAGAAGAAAATTACTTGAGCACATCACATCTCAAGTAATTTTCTTCTTTGATTGATAATGTCATTAATATATGATGAAAGCTCTCAGTTATAAAATGAACTTTTTTATTACAAAACACTATACCATGCGAGACTTCGACCTCTCCATAGAACTTCTACTGTGGTATGGCCCTTGCTGGTTATTCTATCCTTTTCTTTAATATTGATCCTAACCGCAATGTTTTTTTTCCTTAAATTGATTCCAACAATGAAATAATAACTTTTCCTAAGCTTGCTTCGTAACTTAAGCTTACACTGGGGGAGAACAGAATCAGATTTGTGATAAAAAGTTGCCTTCTAAACACAAAATCAAATGTGTTTCAAGTGAAGTGTGCTGTTACATACTAAGTACAAATCTATATATATACCTAGGTCATGTGTGTATAGGATTTCTACCATGCATTATTATTATTATTATTATTATTATTTGTTAACTATATTATTGATACAGACTTCCAAACAATCCATTATTTCAAGTTTGATAATTTATATTCCTGTTACGTTTTTGTAGGCAGTACGGCTGATCTGCTAATACATTCTTACGAGAACTTTAAACAAAAAAAGTAAATATATAAAAAAAAAGTCATAAATTATAGACTAAAAAAAAAAAAAAAAAAAGTCGATCCTCAGAACTTCTGAGTTTGTTGAATCATCGAGACCTTCTGTCTGAGTGGCTGTTCTTCTCGTCACTGAAAGAGCTGCTAGCCACTGCTACGTCCCTCTATCCCTCTGTCGAGCGAGACTGCCAGACTTCGTAGTGTACAAAATATTCAAACAAACAAACAAAAAAATATTGACTGAGAGTCTGTCTGCCAGTACTTCACTGTCCCCCTGTCGAGCGAGACTGCCAGACTTCGTAGTTTACAAAATATTGAAACAAACAAAAATGTTGATCGAGCAAGTCAGTCTGCTAGTACTTCACTTTTGTATTTGAGTACCACGTCAGCAAGCAGGTCACTAGACTTCAAAATCAGCTTACTTACTTACATAGTCATGTATAATTAATTAGGAAAGGTTAATCCATTTCGGTTTGAATATGTAATCAAAGAGAGGAAAGGAGAAACCAACAAGCAAGCAGTGGCTTACTTACCTCAATGAGGTCCTCATGTAGCTTGGTGAAAGTCTTGATGGCACAGCTTACACAAATATTTACAAGTTTACTGAAACAGCCAGCCCTCTTCTTCAGTTGCTTAGAGTACTCAAAGGTCTTTATTGTACTCTATAATCTAAGCAACTGAAGAAGAGAGCTGGCTGTTGCCCTCAAAACATCTTACGTTAGTAAACTTGTAAATATTTGTGTAAGCTGTGCCATCAAGACTTTCACCAAGCTACGTGAGGACCTCATCATGGTAAGTAAGACACTGCTTGCTTCAGGCTCGGACTGGCCATAAGAGCAAGTCCGTAATTGCGGACGTGGCCCCCCCTGTTTGGATGCCCCTAAGGCCTAAAAAGGGGCGTAACTAGGGTGTTACGCCCCCTTTGTGGCCCCTAAAGAGTGTTTTGCGGACGAGGCCCCTTGATTGCCAGTCCGACCCTGGCTTGCTTGTTGGTTTCTCCTCCCCTTTCTTTGATAACATATTACTTATATACCTAGTCAGTTTTTACCTCTAATTTACATACTGTACATACCCTGTTTTAACTACGATCATAATATCTTTTGGTAATTTAACTTTGCAGTAAAACCTCTTGACATGCAAGTATTTTGTTGAGACAAAACAATAACAAGAAACCCCATTTTATTTATGTTTATTATTTTCATGCGTTTAGTAACAAAATTAATACCCTCGAGTGGGGTGACTTTGGCCAGATTTTCAAGTCATATTTCCTCCCCAACTAAAACACATAGAAACGTAAAACAAAAGCTGCAAGCTATAGGGTGTGTACGCATGACGTCATTCTGAGTGCTTTTCGATGCTCATCTTGAGTAATGAATAACATTGCTCAGTATAGGGCAAACAAAGTTTTTGGCTATTTTCCTTGGAAATAAGATATTTTTTTGCTTATTATTATTTTTCTGGCATACTTGAGGTACTAATTCAACCTGTTAACAGCATCAATGCTCTCAAAAAAATCGCGAAGTATTTTTAAACCGGCAAAATGTACCATTTTCCTATACCAGCCAATGTTATTTAGTACTCACTTATGACGTCGACTTTAACATGAATGAAACCACCCTATTAAGTGCAACAATTGAGCTTTACTTTAGTTTTTGTTTCATGTTTCTATGAGAAATGTTAATTGGCGATGCTTGATATTTCCGCTCTTCATGCTCTCAGCTTGGCCACACAGACCAAAGGTATTCTTACCTCTGCTACGTTAAGTCTCACTAATATTAATGATGTTCGTAAACCTTGTCTGTTCCCTGCTCTTGAAATGACAATCAACATTGGTTATTCAAATGAAATGAGCATTTTTTTTTGGTGCAAGAGAACAGGGTTTACGAACAACGCCTCTCTCTCTCTCTTTTTTTTTTTTTTTTTTTTTTTTTTTTTGGAGGGGGGGGGGGGGGGTATTTCTATAATAAGTATGTCAGGATAGGAAGTTGTGGAGGTCTATCACTGGGTCAGCATAAAACATCTGTGTTGTTGGCTTACCCCGAAAGGGATTTATAGCGTCATGATATGTATGTATGTATGTATTTTTAATACTGCAAATCATGCTGTCAAGAGGTTTTACTGCATTATTGCAAACAAAATTATGTGTGTTTGGGTTGCTGTGCCAGGAAATCCCTCATTAACTGGCAAGAAAAGTAAGTTATTGCTGAGCAAGAAGTTGCACTTATGTTGTGCGACCAATGATCCCGTTGTATACAATACATTGAGCTAGTCCCTCAATGGAAAACAAAATGGAGGTAAAAATGTATATCAGTAGTGGGATATAAAAGTAGCCTTATCAATGCAGTTTTTGTACATACCCTGCTTGCCAACTAAATCCTGGCTATTTTTATTGTGTTTGTTTGTTTGCTCAAAGGCTAATTTATATGAGAATACCTATCATTAATTTTTTTTCCAGGATATTTTTATTTCAAATATTGACTAATAAAGAAGATACTGTTCTGATAAGCAGGTTCGCTCACATCCCCTTGTGTTTCTGCGTACTGTGCATGTATAGTGGGTACAAACAGAAGAGGATGTCAGTGAAATTGTTTAGAGTCAGTTGCTTCTTTATCAGTGAATTGCTTGTTAGTTAGAAAGTTGCCCTGCCCTCAAAATTAAATATTGTAAATACCAATGAAATTTGCAGACTAAACATAATTTTATTGTAATTACTAATGTAAAGAAAAGTAAGAGACAGGTAATTATTGCGCCCACACAGACAGCAGGCAGTGCAGTCACGTGTTATGTTTCTGACTTATGTCACTAACTCCGCAGGTCTTACTCTCGCTCTCGCAGTCGTGATCGTCGCAGTCGCTCGCGCTCAGTCTCTCGCTCGCGCTCCAGGTCACGCTCTCTACGTCGCTCACCGCCACCACGGCGCTCGCCTCCTCGCAGAACTCCACGCGACTCACGAAGCCACAGTCGCTCCAAGTCTCGCAGTCGCTAGGTGAACTCACTGTTTGGTAAGCAAGTGAAAATGTTAACTTTATTAAACCTTGATTTATAGAACTAAAGGTAACAATTTAAATAATCATTTAAAACATAGTCTTCAATTAATCAGGCGTTAATTTGTTGTAAATTATGATAATAATAAATTGTAATAATCAATAACTTCGTTATAGTTTTGCAAAAATAAAGAAAATAAGCCATAGCAGTCAGGTTGATAAGTTTGAAAGAGGAACTAGGATAGAGGAAGCCAACGAATAGTGAAGAGATAGAGTCCCATAGTTTGGTGTACTGGAAATCTTGCTAGCACCAAACTATGTGACTTTCACTATGGTAAGACCAGCGCTGGTTTCCTCTATCAACATCAATGTGATATTATTATTATTACAGTAAACTCTCAATTTTGTGAAATTTAGTTTTGCAATTTCTGTGTCTCTCGTGATCTCACAAAATGTAAAATTTGACTGAATTATTTGAATTGTATTGAACTAATATATAGGACTGACATGTTTTGTTTCAGCAGTGCAGATGCCAGTAGTGATTGATTGATTGGTAACATGTTGTGGACACCACCCTCTCACCTTTAGTATGACAAAGTGACCATCACGTACTCACCAATCAGCATTCCATTTCCACTGTCTGTCTGTGTGTCTGTCGTATAGCTCACATTTCTTTGCATTTATCTTTTATTTTAATTACCTATCAGTCAAACTAGTTTTCTTATAAGATTTACAAAAAAGTGTATTGTAACATTTTACCATAACTATATTAAAAAAATATATCCTCCAAAATATGATACCTAATATATCTTTATAGAAAACATAACAAAATATAAATATATGTAAAAGTTAAAATAAAATTGCACACAGTATATATATACAAACATGCACATTTTATTGTGTATTAATTCCTAATCATATGATAGTGTATAACCATATAGGCCTAGAATCTTGGATGTGGACGTCTTCGGCTCGGACTTCTTCATAATCGATTTTGCCGTTCCGCCCAGAATGACAGAACGGTTTACACCTCGAGGAGGAGCCTCGACTGGTCAAATTGCCGCTAAGGCAGGCCGCGACTAGATTACATTCATGTGCATGTGACCCCCACGTCCCACGGCACATGAAAGCGTGGACTAGTAAAAAATGTTATCAAATATAGGCCTATATGTTATGAGGAAAATATACCATCAAGGTTAGGTATGATAAATTTAAAAGAGAATGCTTGGAGAAGCCAGCGCTGGTCTTAGCATAGTGAAGAGACATAGTCCCATAGTTTGGTGACAAATCTTGCTAGCACAGATGTAAAAACTAATTGGCAATAAACTCCAAGAGAGATGGAGTGTTCATCAGTCCTTACAGATTTAGAAAGAAACTATGAATGATCCTTTATAAGTCTCTCTCCAAGTCTGTAAGGAGTAAGGACTGATGAAGACACAACACACTCCATCTCTCTCGTAGTTTACTGCCAAAATATTTGCAATGTGTCAGTTTTTATATCTGTGTGCTATAGCAAGATTTGTCACCAAACTATGGGACTATATCTCTTTACAATAATAAGAACCTTGCTGGCTTCTCCTATCCTTTTCTTTACAAATTAATTATTTATATCATCATAGTGCTGTCATCAGATGACTTTAGGAAAAAAAGTGTTGGATTGGTTCTAAATTTTGTATTTTCTCATTTAGATCATTGCAGCAAAAAAAAAAAAAAAAAAAAAAAAAAAATGGACACTATAGCAGCACCTTAATACAACCTTGTACATATGTAAGTTAAAATTTTTTTGGCTCACTAATATAACTAAAATAACGATGATCAGGTTTAAGGTGAACAGGAGACACGAATAAAAACAAACAAAAATAAACGGCGGGTTCTTCACTTTAACTCGTAATTTATTATCGTAGTCGAATAAGTACAATATAGTTATAAGTCTGCTGTGACAAAAATAATAATGAATGAGAGAGAGAGAGTTGAGCTCACACGAGCAATCACACGAGCAACCTGCTCGTGTGAGCTTATCAGCTATGTGAGTGTCTGTCTGTGAGTCTGTCTCTTCTCGTTTGGCTGGCCAAGCCAGGGCCAAGCTTTTATCGAGTATTAAAGTAAACATTACATAAATCATCTGATGACCACAGCGCACATTTTTGGGGATGAATCAGTATTCAAAACTATGATTTTATGTACTTTGAGCATTTACTATTTAAACTTCTCTCTCTTTATCATCAATACAAATATGACGTACATGTAAAATTTCAATAACAAGTTTCGACATACAGCAATATTAAAATACAATTATGAATATTATAGAAATATAATATAAATCATTTTTTACTATTTTTACCCTAACACATATTTGTATTCAGATGTCATGCATTTCAAAATCTAAAAAGTGAACTTTATGATGACATTTATATAAGAAAAAATCATCGCGGTTAATGATACTAATATAAAAGGATAGAAAATAGTTTGAGAGAATTAGAGCACTATGTATTGAAAATTAATACCGAGCGAAAATCTCTGTTTGATAGTTTAGGGAGGGGATTTTAATCAATTCACTAGCATTTTGCTAGGACATTTTATGAAAGTATTAATGATGACATTTGAAAGTTAATAGTAACAGCTACCTATGATAAAATTTTCAAAACCCGCAACCATCAGATAAGAGAGAAAATAAAAATTATAATTAGCAAGGACTCCTATTGGACTAAAACTTAAAAAAAAAAATGATAATTAAAATTAATATATCTGGCTTGGTGACCCACTTAAAATTTTTAAATTATTGAAGATAACCGTATCACTGCAAAGTTTCAGATTTTTCTTTCTTTACAATTTTTTAGTCCAATTCCGCAGTACCTGATTGCGCCTTGAGACAAGGTTTACTCATGACAACTCAAGGCCTCTATAACCTAACAGCCTACTGCTACATTGATATTTCTAGTGCCTAGAATAGTAATATTAAAGAAAAGGATAGAATAACCAGCAAGGGCCTTACCACAGTAGAAGTTCTATGGAGATGTCGAAGTCTCACATGGCACAGTGTTTTGTTATAAAAAAAGTTCATTTTATAACAGAGCTTTCGTCAGATATTAATGACATTATTGATTGATTGATAATGTCATTAATATCTGACGAAAGCTCTCAGTTATAAAATGAACTTTTTTATAACAAAACACTGTGCCATGCGAGACTTCGACCTCTCCATAGAACTTCTACTGTGGTAAGGCCCTTGCTGGTTATTCTATCCTTTTCTTTAATATTGATCCTAACGGCGATGGTTTTTTCCTAAAATTGATTGGCCTATAATAGTAAGGGGATCAAATTATGATAAATTAAACAAAAACTTTTGAATTTTCACTTTATTTCACTTCTCTTCTTACATTTGAAAAAGAAAACTTCTTTTTCTAAATTACTTTTTTTTCCATATAAAAAAAAACAAAACATGATTATTATAATTAATACATACATACATTATTAAAAAATTGCCATTGTGTCATATGTCATGAAACACAAGTCAACTTTACAATACACGACTAGTATAAAAAAGAATTGATAGAAAAACTTGAGAGTTCTCTATCTCCCATTTCCTTGATATTTTGCTATCAAATCTTTTTTATATTACGTCATTAAAAAAAATGAATAAATGATAATAAAAACTTGGTAAACATTTTCATTAACGTAAATGTAACTTAAAATAAGCAGGTGGGTTGTTGCCTTTGGTTTGTAGATTGAGGTTGATCTTATATACTTAATGGTATTGCAAAGCTATAGCTACGGTATGAAATTATAATATATAGGTAAAATAAGCAGCAGTGTAAGTCAATATATCTTAATAGGGAAGTATGGAAGTAGCATCCAAGGAAAACAAAAGCTTTTAGACTCAGCAAGCTGCAGTATAAATTTGAACTCCGAGAAATAATTTTAACTTGAGCTATAGCCGCTTCATTGTCCCATAAGAAAGCATGTTAAATGTAGACAGGAACACAAAGTCGTCTGCTGTAGATCTGTGAGTTTGCTTAAAGCCATAGACCACATAAAAAAACATGTGTTATTTAATGAATAAACACGAAATAGGATCTTCAAAACTGATGACAATTTTTACCAGAATGTTAATGTAGCCCCACGAGAGAGTGTAAAAAAAACTGTAAAGTATGCAATTTGCGTGAAAATTCATGTTTATGACGTCAGAAACATGCAAAAATTAGCATGAAAATTTTGTGCGGGTTGCATAAATCAGAATTTTCTGATCACTGCTACGGGGCTACTGTTGGGTTTTGAGACAAACTAATGTTATTTATGTAAATCCCACTAAGTGTTTTGTGATATAAATGCTTATGTTTTTCTCTGGTCTATTCCTTTAAGTTCTCCCTAGACTTACTTTTGCAACGTCTGCTATTGTATTGCAGAACAGAAGCTAGAGGTAGAGGTAAACAAAGTTTTAGAGGCTTGGCTATCAAATATCAAACATAATACTAAAGTTCAAGAATACAAACAGTATAAGGAAAACATATTATTTAGTTACTGCATCAACTGTAAAACATATAGCTGTTGCCTCTTCAGTGGTAGTATACAATACACTACATTGTACAATACAGCACAGAACAGGACCAGAAAAGGACCAGAAAAACGTTTTTGACAAAAGAGACATGTTTTTGTCATTCTGAAAACCACACAAAAAGTGGTTAAAATTTACGACAGTGAAAGAATTATTTAAAAAGCCGGGAACTGAAGAGGATAAACATAGTTATACATAGCTGCTGCATCAGGGTACATAGCAAACTGATAGCTTATGTTTACTCAAAATAGGGAAAAGGAAGTGGCCGGAAGAGAAAACCACCTGACTGTAAAAGTGGGAGGTAACTCAGGCCTAGCTTGCTGCTTGCATCAACTTTTTCTACCACTTTTACCATCACGTGGTTTCCTCTTCCGGTACTTCCTTTTCCACTTTTTGAGTAAACATAAGCACTCACTATTTCGTAAGGTAAAATTGTAAAGTTTTTATATTACATAAATCAATTTTAATAGGAGGAAAAATGTCAATTGGAAAAAATTAAAATCATTAAAGAGAAAAATGTCATAAAAAAATCAACACAAAATTATTTTAAAATTATTTAACATTATCATATGATAGACCTTTTTAGTTGCATATTGGTTTAATATACAGCAATAACTAGAATAATAATAATAGAGATTTATATACATATAACATATAACTAATATACTTATATATGCACTATAATAAACATTTATTACAAAAGTATACATTATAATATAGGATACACGTAATTACAATATCTGCACATACATACTTACTTACACTTAATATTACGTGGCAATAACAATTTGCCTACAAATACTGTTTTCCCAATCAATACTACACAGGGAAATTTTACCTTTTTTACAACAATCAAGTATTTTTATGGTTTGAAATTTTGTTTTTGAGGGTTTTATTATTCAATAAAGGGCTGTAAGCTGCAACCTCTAGTTAAACCTTAGTTATCTCTTTTTAATTGTTGCAACAATCAAAATAACAACTTAACTACCGTTTAACTAGTTAGTTAGCGTCGCAGCTTACGGGGGTTATACTGAATTATCATTACATATTCTACAATTTTTAATTCAGCAAAGAGGAAGAAGAAAAAAAAAGACTATCTATAGTTAGTTGCAATAAACACTTGTCGCTAATATGTAGCAGACAATCCAATGCACTGTCATAATTTTAAGTGCATATTGGTGTTGAAATAATAAGCTTAAATTCTTTTGTAAGAACCTTCAAATTCAAAATTTAATTAGTTATTTAAAACAACAATTGATTTATCACTTTTAAATGTTTTAACATCTTTGTAACAACAAAAATTACTTGCAAAATATGTACGTCATTTTAATGTGATTACAAATACAAATTATAAACCTCCATTCATTTGTAATTTTATAATTAAAAAATTTAATTGTAAATTAAAAATCAAGTGTGATACTAATTTTAGTTTTAGTCCTTTTTTTTTACCTCAAAAACAAAATTTCAAGCCAAAAACTACATTTTATATTTTGTTTTAAAAATTTAAAAACCTCCAAGCTATAATATTATAATATATTTTTTTATAAAGGTATTTAAATTTTTAGAAATAAAAATTTACATAAAACATATTAGGCAGTGCATACACTAAACCAGGCCTTTATTATTTATAAATATTTGTTTTAATGTCTTTAAAATTTGCATAATAAACTTATTTCTACAAATCAAGAACAGCCCACATTTAACGATCACAGAAGTGTTTTGCTAGAGCCTTGTTGTTAGCATATGCACCTTACGCACGTCCACTATACATACATGTATGTAACACATACAATGCAGGGAAAAGCTAAACATTTATTTAACTATACATATTTATATATATAATATTAATTTATTCTTTTTTTTAAATATTCAAAATTTGCGCTATATAATTTGAGCTTTTTATTTTTTCTTGCGTGCTAGACATATTTTTATTTGTATGATTTGTAAAGTTTTCAGCATATGTATGAAGCAAAATAAAACTTCAAAGATAAATTATACAATAATTTGAGTATGAGCATTTTGTCCTCTGCTCAAACTTAATTCAAAATTGTGTGATTCTTTTCAAAATATTAAAAAAAAAAAAAAAAAAAAAAAAAAGTTTTATATCTTGGCAAAATTTCTGACTGCATCGATGACAATGTTGGCTGCACATACGACTATCACATAAATTTCAGCATGATTTATCATAAAGGTAGAGATAGTGGTAAACATATCGCATTTTAATTGTGACAATGATAGTAAAGTAGCTCCCTCCCACTAGCCAATCAGGAACAAATAATATTTTAAACTTATGCTAAAAATTATAAAAGAAGAATAATAACCAGAATTATAATTGAGGGGAAAGGTTTGCTCAGATCTAAAATCCTGTTTGTTGATTATTTCTGTTAAAAGTTTTAAACAGTATGTCGGAGTAATAAATATTATCCCAGTAAAAGTCACTGTGATCAAAATAATGTCAATCAAGTGTTCCAACATTTAAGAGAGAAATTTATGTCAAAAATTTGCATAAATTTGGAGCTCTTCCATATTGTTGTCATGACAAAAAATAATCACCATCAGAATTTACTTTGAAAGCTAAAGTGGTGTACAAAATTATAGTAAAATTACTAAAAATTAAAATTAAATTGAATATTCCAATAAAAAATCAAATATTAATGAAGTAAAAGTGTCAGTAAAATAAAAAAGCTAAAAAGTTAGTAACTTTTTACTGTCTTGATGATTTTGTTGTTTTCAGATCTGAATGTGCGACTTTTTAAAACTATAAGCCATTAGCAGCCATTGAAACATGATAGACAAAACTATAAGCCCTTAGCAGCCATTGAAACGTAATAGACAAAACTAGCCATTAGCAGCCATTGAAACATGATAGACAAAACTAGCCATTAGCAGCCATTGAAACATGATAGACAAAACTAACCATTAGCAGCCATTGAAACATGATAGACAAAACTAGCCATTAGCAGCCATTGAAACATAATAGACAAAACTAGCCATTAGCAGCCATTGAAACATAATAGACAAAACTAGCCATTAGCAGCCATTGAAACATGATAGACAAAACTAGCCATTAGCAGCCATTGAAACATTATAGGGCTCACATGGTAGTGGAATGCAACCAAACCCCAAGCACACTATATGGTAACTAAATGTACAAACTATAAAAAGTATAAGTAGGATATGAGTTACTGATTCAAAAAATACCGTTCAATACATAAAACAATATTTAAGACTACGTATGTAACATGTTCAACGTGACTTTCACGTGCACTCACATTGATGTTGGTTTTGTCTTACTGTGCACTGGCTAATCATGAACAATTAAAGTACAGCGTGTCATATGACAATTGAGACTCAAAAGGATTTCATGCATAGTTAGCTGATCACCAATAAGATACATAACAATAAGAGAGATGTTCACTTGTCTGTGTTTTACTTGACTTGTATCATGTTGTGATGATTGACTTGGTCAAGACAGGAAGCGTAAGTTAAGTAAACATCATGCAAACTAGAGAGAAGGAACAATGGGTGGCCGAGCACAGTTCGGTGTGCTTTGATACAAGTCAAGTAAAAGGTGGAGAAGTTCAGCATTGGTGCTCACATTGGAGGTCAGGTAAAAATACCTAAAATCCTTCGAGTTCCAATTTTAATATAACTAGCTGTAGAACATAACAAAGGAAATGTATACAGTCAACACCACGTAAGGATGCGACCAATAAGAGAGCGCCTAAAAACTCTCCATTTAGTTAACATTACCCCACCTCCTAGTGACCTTGAAAGCTAGAGCATCTATTGGCTGCCCAGGGGGGAATCAATAAATCGCCCACATCCTTACATGATTTCTAGTGTACACATCGACATCAGAATATACTAGATCTAAAAGAGACACTGAACGTACTGCTTAATGGTGGATCTTATTTTGTGTTTTAAAACACTAATATTATTATTTCATATTATTACATAATATATATTTCAGTTGCTATACTGTGTTTGTACTAATGAGATTTCTTGTAGTATGATCAAACATACGCAGCACCAACTTGTTTTAAACTTTTAGAATTTATTATGATATGTAATCAAAGAAAGGACATGAGAGAAAGGATTGGAGAAGTCAACAAGCAGTGCCTTGCCATGATGAGGTCCTCACGTAGCTTGGTGAAAGTCTTGATGGCACAGCTTACACAAATATTTACAGGTTTTATTGCCCTTGAAATGTCTTTGTTAGTTAACTTGTAAATAGCCTTTGCCATCAAGATTTTTACCAAGCTACGTGAGGACCTTGTCGTGGTAAATAAGGCACTGCTTGCTTGTTGGTTTCTCCAATCCTTTCTTTCTTTGATTACACATTCAAACCAAAATGGTTTTTAACCTTTTCTAATTAATTGTACATTTTAGAATTTTCTGTTTACATTGTTAGGCTTCATTTTGTTACTTTTACAATATTACAATAAGGACATTTCTTACTGTGTACAATAAGGACTTTATATATGTAGGACACCTCTTTACACCATACTCTACTTTTATATAAAAATTTAAATTTTAAACAAGCTGAACATAATGGTGTTTCTGTTAAACTCAAAACAATTTCTTTGGCATCAGATCAATATGTTCTCTAAACAACTACAGTACACACTTGTGTTCTAGCATGCAACAGATCTGAAGCACCTGATTTTTCACTAATAGCAAGGTACATAGATGGGTTAGGTAATCCAAAGAGAATATCAGATATAACACGGAAAATAAACCATCGTGGTTAGGTATGATAAATTTGAAATGCAATGCTAGGAGAAACCAGCGCTGGCCTTGTCATAGTGAAGAGATATAGTCCCATAGTTTGGTGACAAATCTTGCTAGCACAAATATAAAAAACTAACACATTGCAAATATTTCGTCAATAAACTACAAGAGAGATGGAGTGTCTTAATATTTCCAATGTGTTAGTTTTTTATATCTTTGCTATCAAGATTTGTCACCAAGCTATGGGACTCTTTTCACTATGGTAAAACCCGTGCTGGTTTTTCCTAGCTTTTTTTTTTTTTTTTTTTCAAATTTATGAAAGAGAATTTTGTTATTCAATCTTTTGTTGCTTTTTAAAAAGATATCAGGACAAATCTTCTATGCGATATTTTATAATTAAAAGATTTAATAGTAAAACACAGATATATTAGTAAACATTGGGGTATGAGAGATAGTATAAGCTTACACTAACAGGGACACCGTGGTAGACTTCTAAGCCAGGTCAAAAAGAAATTAAAAAGTGTATGTAAGTGGCTCATATTGCTTTTCTACATAGCAATATGAGCCACTTACATATGTTTTTATATTTCTTTTTGTCCTGGGTTAGAAGTCTACCATGGTGTCCCTGTTAGTGTAAGCTTATACTATCTCACATTTCACCAATTTTTCTATCCACGCATTTTTTTTTTTTATCATATCGATCTTGTTGCGAAAAAAAGGCCTATCTCGTTTTTTGTCAGTGGAAGCAAAAGGCCTATCTCGTATTTTGTCAGTGGAAGCCAAAGGCTTATCTCGTAAGCAAAAGGTCTATCACGAGCGCCATCTACATAACGTTCTGGAACGAGATAGGCCTTTTGCTTCCACTGACAAAAAACGAGATAGGCCTTTTTTTCGCAACAAGAGCAATATCTTTTGTTGCTTTTTATTTTATCCTCGTGGAAGTTATATTTTGATGCAGAATTGATCCATGTAATTTTGACCTTCAATACATGTCTCCAGCTGACCAGTACTTTTCAGTGGGAATGCTCTTTGGATTACACGAGCCCTCTACGTCCATCAACTAATAATTGTCACAACTTTAAGCAAAGTAAAAGATTACGGGACAAAGTTTTCTAAACAAGTCTTACTTTGGCATTTTTGGACATGTTAAAAACATAGATTAGTATTTTGGAAGAAATTTTTGAGTTAGAAGACAAATGATTGGCAGTTGACTTTTCTTTTGTTTTAAAGTAATAACGATTATTATACCTAATTATTTGAGCAATTAAAATTTTTCATGCAAGCTTGACTGAAATGCAAAGATAGCAGTGTATAATAATATCAACTTTTTTTTTTTTTTTGTTAATCCAATAGATATACATATTTGATATTTAATTTTAAGGCATATTTTTTACATCTTGTACAATTAAATTATGTGGTGATTTGTTATCAACTTTGATACTTCTAGTATCTGTCAATCTTATGGAGCAAAAGCATTTCAATGCAATGAGGTTCAGGATTTTGATGTCTTGATAAAGCAGTATTTAAATTGAAATATATTAAGGAAAATATGGCATCAAGGTTAGGTATGATAAATTTGAAAGAAAATGCTAGGAGAAACCAGTGCTGGTCTTACCATAGTGAAGAGTCCCCTAGCTTGGTGACAAATCTTGCTAGCACAGAAACAATATACTAACGCATTGGAAATATTTCAGCAATAAACTACACGACTTCATAAGTCCTTACAGACTCAGAGAGAAACTATGATCATTCATAGTTTCTCTCTGAGTCTGTAAGGACTGATGAAGGATTTTTCTCTCTTGTAGTTTATTGCAGAAATATTTCCACTGTGTTAGTTTTTTTACCTCTGTGCTAGCAAGATTTGTCACCAAACTATGAGACCCCTAATCAGTGAAAACGTCTTATTTAAAAATAAATGACCTACTGTAACAATGGTAATTCTATCCTTTCTTTATTATGATCCTAACCACAATGGTATTTCCCTTATATTGATTGAATCCTGTCTTCATCAAGTCACAGACATTACTGTTCATAACTTTGGCAGTATCCAAGGTGTATATAGAGAAGGTGGTATAATTTGCCCTTTTACTGTCATCAGAACTCGGTTTCCTTCGTAAAACTTCAAATTTTGACATACGTCATAGGAGGTGACTGTAAACAGAATCACGTGGTCTCTCAGGTACAATGCATTATGTACCTGAAAAAGGAGGAGGGACACAAAAATTCCCCTCTTTTGGCGCTAAATTTCCCCTCTTGTTTTGATTCACCTTCTGTGACGTTTCATCCCTTCCTTTATCTAGGCAAACTACACCACCTTCTATATATTATACATCTTGGGCAGTATCTAAACTAAGCCCCTTGTCATAAAATCAAATACATACCATAATTAAAAAAACAAGAAAGTGTCCCAAGTTATAAAACATTCACAGGTACAGGTACAGTTTGTTATTTATCTTTTCAAGCACACTTTTCAACATTTGTGTATGTATTTTACATATAGGTATCTTTGTTACACATTAACATATCAAGCATGTTTTGAGGCAGCTTTCTTGCCTTGCAACATAACTTTAATTAATTAGGCAGTTGTATAATTAACATAATTATATTTTAAATATAATTTTTTACATAGTATACTGTACATAAATAATACACATTTATCGTTATGTAATTTCTAACGTATAATTTTAGATTTCTTTATCATTTGTATATACAACATAATATATCATAGATTATTATTAGTCACAATATATATCATAGAGGTTTTACCCTATGATATGTCTAGTCACTTATTGATGAGCTATTTTGTTTCACTGGAAATTCATGTATTTTAGAATTATGTCTTGTTTTTCTTAAACCTTCATTATCTAATTCTTTATTTGGGTTTACTGAGTGTGACAGCGCAGCAGTTTTATCAAAATCAATTGTTGCATAACCAATGGAAGTCGTGGGGTTTCCCCTGGGGGACTCTACCGTGGTCGTAGAACTGGAGGAACCTCCTGGAGAAAGAGGGGTGGACTGGGAACTACTTACAGTCTCACAACCTTTGTCAAGATCTAAGATTATATAGTTGACCTGCCTCACTGACGAGGCTTTGTGTTCTGCAGGAGGAGTCTCCACGGGCTGTATAGGGACAGGTGTAGTATGAGAAAGCAACAAAGATCTGGGCTTTAGATCAGTTTCACCCGGACCTAACCCCAAGTTAGCATAACAATGTCTTTCATTAAATTCTCCGTTATTATTGGAAGGCAGTTCCACTAATTCTTTATCTTTAGCCACATGCTCAGGTTCTACGTTCATGTATAAATGTAGCTTGTCTGTATTTTTTAACAAAGAGTCTAGTTTGGCATAGTTAGTTTCAATGTCGTATGGTGTACTGGGAGTGGTGGGACTTGTGGGACTTAGCAGGTTCATGTAAGATATGGGGGTGGTCGGTGTACCTGGGGTGGTGTTGATATTTGACGTGGCATTACTGGCTATCATATCAACATTTAACTGAGATGTGGTTGGACTTGTCGTCAAGTTAGGGCTGTCCACGTTAGACGAGGTCGAAATTAAATTGGTGGTGGTCGTTCTTATACTGTTAACAATGGAAGAATTGTCACTGTTGTCAATAGACGCTATGACAATATCATTAGCATAGTAAACACTATTGGAAGCAGGGGAAGGTAATATGGAACCAGCAGAGGGGGTCTGAGGACTTAACGGACCACCAGATAATCTAGACGTCCCGTTACTTTGACGTAACGTTATACTTCGACTTGTTCTAACTGGTTCTAGGTAGTTAGGTTCTAGAGGACTGTCTACGAGGGTAGCAGACGACGCTAGGCTGCCACGATGTGTCCCAGACGTGTTCAGTGTCCCACTCATGGAAGTGGGCGTCGCCACAGCAAACTCACGTGACACTGCGTCGTCTCCACCAACTGAAGGACTGGTGAGAATGTGGGTCTGAAATATATTGTCACATATAAGAAAAGAACAAACATTGAGGTTAACAATACCATGATATAAGAATAGGGCGAAACACGTGTCCGCGACTTGGCGAGTGGTAAATCGGGTGAGTTTGGTTGCATTACAATCACGGCAGTAAAACTCTAAAACTCTCTAATTAACAGCCTTGAGCTTGTATTTTTGCATCCCCCTTATTGTATCTATTTTAATTAATGCATATCAAACCAAAATGGTTTCTTTCTTATAATTATATAATATAAGAAATAGAACTAGTACAAGAGAAATTAGAGTACAGTACTTTGTATTGAAACTTAATGAATACCCCTCCTTTCAACTACATATCAAAATGAGAGAATTTTGATTTGCATTAATTTGCAATACCTACACAGTGCTCTAATTACTCTCACACTATTTTTATCCTTTTACTAAGCCTAGGACAGCCATCGCTTCTTAGCGATTTTCTTAGCGCAGTGATAAGAGTTTGGCCCGGGCTAACCTAACTTTATGGACGCTATTCAGGGGCGGAGCCTAAAAAGCAGATAAGAATTTACCGCTATCCTGGGCTTTACCATTTATTTAAAAAATATATACAGGAATATGTTCTCAAAATATTAAAAAATTATTTTTGGACACATTTTAATTTATCAAAGTAAAAGTTCAGATGTTTATTTTTTTTATTACTACCCATACATTTCTCACAACTAATTTTTAATCCTTTTTATTTTGACTTGATTTAAAAATATATTTTAAATATATCATCCTTGTTGCATCCAAAGGGCATACTTGCAATTCAGGGTTGTCTTACAAAAGGCGTACTTGCATTTTTATCCAGTACCACAAAGAGCGTATGTACTTGCACTTGGTTTTACATGCAAAGCGTATGGCAGATGCAAGCACAGCATCGAAAGTAGACAAATGCAATTAAGCCCTTTGCAAAAACGTATCCAAATGCAAGTACAGTACATCTTTTGGACGCAACAAGGGTGATATATACATACATGATTGAAATGGGCATAATAAATAACTGCCTTTTCTTGAAACATGCTGGGCGTTTGAATGTAAAACAGAAAGCAATTGATAGGGCTTAGCATAGCCTTGTTTGTGAGTCCTGATTTTTGTGCTCCAGATGATAAGTAAATATAACTAAATAGTGTACAATAACAATAATTACTAACCTGTAGTACATTGAACATTTGCTCAGCCTTAGGACTCTTGAAGACAAAAATACCAGCACCAGAGGGGCATCGTCGTCCTGCCTCAAAGCTGAAGAGATGTCCGTCAAAGCCGTATCTCCTGAGACACTTGAGAGGCCAGATCACCGGAGACGCACCACGTTTGTAGAATATGATGTCTGTCTCCGTCAACTCTAGTTGTCCGTGCGTGGCCACGTTGTGGCTCTCGTTCATGTTCATCACATTGAAGATGTTTGGGTGTTGGTCATTGATGTCCGCTCTGCTCGAGATGCAACCCATTATCTTGGTGTTAACCTGATGATAAAATCAACGTATGTATACCATACATCTAAAGTCCCTATATACCAAAGTATTCGGACTGAACTATTTCTGTATTGTTGAAAATGCAGTGCCAGTGCCAAGTGCCGATTATGTGAAGTTGTCTAATAGAAAAAGCTCAATGTGAACATGGCATCATATTTATATGTAAAAGAACGTGCTGTTTTATGTTTCTAAAGTCCCTATATACCAAGTATTCTGGCCAATTTATTTGTGTATTGTTGAAAATTGAAAACCTCACTAAAATAACATAATGCACTTAAATGGCAATTGACCACTTGCAATGAACAAACTTTTTAAAATAATTTGAATAATTCTTAATGCATTTCTTATGTAAAAATCGTTTTCACTTACTTGCTGCAACAATTAAAAACATTTTATTGCAAGTGGTCCATTAGGACCTGTAAACAATGAAAAAATTTCTAATGGGGCTAGAATACTTAGAAAATTTTAGTGTACATAATTTATATTATGTTTGTAGGAGGTACAATGAATAAACGTATTTTAAATTTGAAAGGTCATACATACATACTTTTAAATATGAATTACATATAAGAACTCCCCTTATCCTTACTAAATAAACATACCACGACATTAACGCCAGTTATTTAAGTAGGATAACTAGTAATTGAGGCATAATCTACATTACTTCCCCTTTTGATGACAAAGGTATAAATTAAAATTAAACTTAGGGAGCATGGCTGGCTCAACTAGGGCGGTGCACAAACATGATCTCGCAACAATCAAGCTGAATATTTATTTATATATCTAGCCTGGACATTGTTGCATTAGGTGTCAAAATAACTATGTATCATCTTTTGAATATCATATTAATAAAACTTAACGAGTGTATGTATGACTCATAAACAGCTCATTAAAACATTAAAAACAAAATTACTGAAATCCTCCAGCTGATTGCCTGGTACAAAAAGCAATGAAAACATACATGTTTTTTCCAGTAAAATCTCGATATTATTGTTTTTAAATTATTGCAACGTCTGCCTTACCATTATACCTGCATAGCCAATCCATATTTACGACGTATTTGAAGAGAAAATGAAGACAAATCATAAATTAATGAGAAACTACATGCAAGATGGCAGCATTCTAAAATGTGAACGAACTGTAGAACGTAAATTGATCATTTAGTGACGAAATGCTTTACCAGAGCTGCGCACAATAATAATTTATACACTGCGCAGTTATACGTTTGTTTGGAAAGTGCTGACATCTAACGATAAATCTACGTACTGTACAAAGTTTTTTTTTTACTTCCATGTAAAAAAAAAGTTTTATTTGCAAATTGTTTTTACAAGAAATAATGCAAAAGTAGTTATATTTTTTAAAGAACTTTATTAAAGTGTTTATACAGCTTTTTTTACATTTACAACGATTCTTAATTAACAATAAATAGAATTATGTAAGGAAATTCAAGCTATTACATCTCCCAACAGCAATCGTGTTTCATGCTTTTTTAAATTTTCTACTTTGCCGCTATATTTTCCAATAATGCAATAAAACCTCTGAAACTACAGAACTTTTAGAGAGAAAGCATTAATGGTGTTCGTAAACCTGGTTGGAGCATGCTCCAAAAATGCGCAATTGCATTTAAAAAGCATTGGCTGATTGTCATTTTTTTGTGTTCTGGAACACGAAGAACAGGGTTTACGAACACCATTATTAATTTATGTTCAAAAACGTCAAAACATTTGGTATGTGTAGCCATTGACATATTTTTATACCAAATCGAATGGATTATGCGTGTTTTACATGCATTCCATATGAGGATTGCACTGCATTTTATTAGGCAGGTGCATGATTGCGCACCTTCCAGCTTACCTATAGAGTTTCCACGGTTTCTCTAAGTTATCATGCAAATACAGGGCTGTGCAGTGGCGGAGCTACGAATTTAGGGCCCGGGGGAAGAAAAGGGACTGGGCCCCAAAAAGAAACGCGCGAAGCGCGCAAGCTCGCCGCAGGCGCGAATTTTTTTGAACCACGTGACTATTTTTAGTTATATAGTTTGATTAATGAAAAGAGCCTTATTTTAAGCAAAACTTATTTCAAAAATACACAGCTTTTCTTTATACTGTATTTTGCTCCTCTCTTTTTATCAGTGTGCGAAAAAAAGCAAGGATGACTACTTTAGAAAAAAAAAAAATACATACATTTTTTCATAAAAAAAATGTCATATATTTCATTGCCACATAAAATATGGTATAATTTGCTGGGGAAATTCCACCAAAGCAATTAGAATTTTCAGACTTAAAAAAAAAATAATAATAATAATAAAAAAAAATAATTTTTGGTGCCAGCTTTAGATCCTTACTGTTCCTTGTGTGTATATATTGGAATGTGCTATGAAAGTTAAATTAAATCTTGAAGTATTTACTAAACATGAAATTCGTCAGCACAATCATAAGACAAGAAATATACAAAGTAATATTAAAAGTACATAATAAAATAACAGAAATGTAAAACAGAGGTCCATTTTGTAGCTGCCTGCAGATATATAGTAAATTGCGTACTTATTTGAGACAAATAAATAACCATGTTCAATTAAAAAAAATAAAACTTAAAAACTTTTCTTCTTAACAAACAATACTACTCAGTTAGTGAGTTTATGCTGCACCAATAATAGTATCCCATATTCGATTTTTTATTTTATTTTCCTCAATTTTGTATGACATAATATATATAATTGCTTATAGGTATGTTATTTTGATTTTATTATTCTTGTTTGGTAAACTTTGACTATCATTTATAATTGTACCAATTGATACAATAACCTAAGCTTGTATGCATATACTTGTGTATTTTGATTGTAGGATGAAAGAAATTAATAAAGATATTTTGAATTTGAATGAGAAGTTACCACAGGAAATTTTCAATTAGGCTCAAAATGAATAGAATTGTATGATAGAACATTGTATTACCTTCATTAGGTTGAAGTATTTTATTTAATTCTGTACCACCCTGTGGTAAGACCATTGTTATATTCTGTATTCATTTTGCATCAAAATTTTGATTTAAGAATTTAAAAAATGCATAGCAATGGATATATAATCAAAATGCACCAATTTGGCTTTAAATACTAAACAGGATGAAGTAATAAGTGTTTACTTAATAATTGTCTCTAATAAATATGTTGAAGATGAAACATAATTATTAGAGAGCGCAGAAATAGCTTTTCAACTATTTGCGTTATGGGTGCTATTTTAATTATTTATACCAGATCTCCATCGATCCATTGAATTGTAAACTTTTGACCCCATCTAAAAATCACCTACTATTTTCACCTATTTCATAAAAAACAACTATTTCAACATTTTTCACCTATTTGTCAACTATTTTTATCTTTTGTTTACGATTCATTGGAAACGTGTACATTTCCAAGGAAATTAAAAAAAAATTAAATCTCCATAAATAACAATTACGCGTGTAATTATAAGAAGTTATAGCCCTTCATATACTGACCACTTATGTGAATCAGATATACTTTCTGTACTTTAATTAAAAAAATGTTTAATTATAAAAATTATTAAAAAAATCAATGGCATTAAAAATATTAACGATTCCTGGGAACTGCGTAATAAAATAAAAAAAAAAAAAAATACTACTAAATACTCAAAGGAAGGTGACTAAATAATTTTACACCAACAGGTTTTAGGGTGCCCTGGCTTCCCAAACCCCCCGATGCACTGTCCATCTTTCGGAAATAAACCCTGTGTTACTTGTTAGTTAGCATAATACAAAGACAAAAAATTGTATATTATTTAACAAAATAATTTTTATGTAGTTAAGTGAAACTCACATTATACCTATGTTTTTCTTAAAATTACGTGTTGTTACATATTTAATTTCTATAATTAATCAATATAAATAAAATTAATTAAAAGGGCGAAAAAATAATATTAAGCACAGAAACAGACACTGTCAGAGTTATAGACTAGTTTTTTTTTTAATTTTTTTTTCTTTCTTATTTCTCTTTTTTCTCTCTCTTTTTTTTTTTTAAACAACAAGGGCCCCTGACCAGGAGGGCTCCATCAGGATTTCTTGGCTAATTTTAAAGGCTAGTCCGACACTGCTCAGATTACCTCCTGTGATGTTGAGAGATAATTTTCTATTTACAAAAATAAATTAAAAGCGATCGACGTATGTACGTAATTTCACTAATGAAAATTTGGAAATGTACTTGGTGTGCCACTACTTTGAAAATCAAGGCTGCCATGGTGACAGTGCTCTTGGCTGATTTTTGTGCTTAGCCTCTTGATTTGTAAGGGCAAAAAAGTAATATAAAATAAAAAATACGCAAAATTTTTTTTTTTTTAAATGTAATAAAATTAAAATCAACTATTAAATCACCTATTTCTTGAAAATCACCTATTTTATCAACTATTTTGTCCAAAAAAAACAACAACTATATTTTGCCGAAAAAAACACCTATTTCTCCGCTCTCTATATAATTATATGCAGGTAGAAGAAGCATAAAGGCCCAGTTGGGTTAAAACCAGAATAATATAATCATATTAATCAATATAAATTTATCTTATGGGAAATTTTGAGGACCTATTTTCGGACACCCTCTAAAAATTCCTAAAATTGCATAATTCGCGAAATTAAACCAACGACCTGTCCGGAAAATTGGTTCTTGTCCAGGTATCCAGTAATTGGTGCACCATTGGTATAAAAGGAAGCTTCTTTCATTTCTTTGTAATCAAATTAATTGTGAATTTTTTTAATTTTTCTGGATCATGCGATCAATAAGGTTAAGCTCTATATAACAATATTAAAATGACTCAAACTTAGACAACTGATAGTGTAAAGACTACTATATAAAAAGAAAAAGTAATGAGTAAAGATGTATCATCTTTGTAAAGAGCAAGTACTTTTCCTTTTCCTTCTTTTTTTTTTTTTTTTTTTTTTCCTTTTTCTTCTTTTTTTTTCTTTTTTTTTTCTTTGCCTGCCCGCGGGCCCCCCCAGGCTGAGGGCCCGGGGGAACCTCCCACTCATCCCCCTCGGTAGATACGCCACTGGGGCTGTGTATTAGACCTTATATTTTGAGGACAAAAAAAATTAATAATAAAAATAGGGGATGTAATTTTAATTATTTCTTATTTCATATTCTAAAAGAAAACATATTATCCGCCTGAATCAATTTAATATATGCGAATTTATTATTTTTGAGATTATTAAATAAATTAATGAACTTTTGAAAGTCGCGAATGACTTCATGGTCAGTATAACTATTGATGATGTCCTCGTGCATAATTAGTTAATTACAATTAACCGACCGTGCGACGTAAATGTTCGATGTTCAAAAAAGAACTATAAAAATACAAGTGAATATTATACTTTAAAAAAATTGCATATCATAATCAATTCAGATCAGGCCAATCAGGCCAATGTTCTCTTTTATACAAAATTATACCACCTAATTTTTTTGGTTCTTCCTTAAAATAAAGGTATACGTTTAATTTCACGGTTTCACCTAGATTATTTTTCTCTCGTTTGAAATTTTCTTGTCTCTCGGCCGGTGCTCGCCTGGTGTAGTTAGCACTATGTACATATACATAATTATGGTCTTGCCCGCATAGATATAAAGATGTCTGATGGTCTTACCATTTTCTCCCAAAGGGGATCTCTCTTACCTTTTCTCCGCACTACCTGTGTATATTATATTTCAATTTTATTCTTTATATTAAAAATGTCAATTTCTCACGAATATGCAGTTTCTTTTAAAAAAAATACGTTTTTTTTTTTAATTACAGCCTAGAGTTTGAGATTAATTCTTCTACTTTTGCATCCTCCGCTGAAACATATTAAAAATAATAATATGTAATATTGCATAGTCTTAAATAAAATATAAAAATATATAATATATTGCATAGTCTTAAAATATAAAAATAGTTATACGTACCTGAGATCACGTCCTCGAGGTTTGGTCCAGAGCGGATGCTGCGAGTGAGATTGCGATCAAAGTTGAGGAATGTGGACACAGCCTCGCGGTTCCAGTTCCACAGAATGACCTCTTGACCTCGCAAGCTGACCTCTGAGATTAATGAACTCAGCACCTGGTGCAAATTTATAGACAGCATACATAAAAAATTAAAAGCCAAATATGAAAAAATCTATACACGCTGTTATATGATACATAATAATTTTTATTTTTATATGTAAAAAAAAAAAACTTAAAAAAAAATGATAACAGAAAATTTTCAAAATAGCTGGTTGTTTTAGAACATTACCCAAATTTTTATCTATATAATATAGGCTAACCGCTAATTAATTCTCCATTCTTATTTTATCTAATCATGGTACGTTATATTAATTAATTCATAATTCATTCAGACATATGCTGCATGCATGGCTCATTTCTCACAATGCTTATATAGTAAGAGAAAGTAATTGAGAAGGCCAATAAAAAGTATTTAATTTAACTCTTACAGCATAAGTCGAATGTCTGCTTTTGCATCTGACACTTTCATATGAATATGTATATATATATTTAATTATTGTAAATATAGCGCTTGTGGTAACTTTTATTTTATTGTTATATATGAACTGCCTGGCAAGTAAAATGTTGTATATTTCTTATTATAATGTACGTGTTTTATATTTTTAATTAAAAATTTGTGAAGTGATTACTTTGACGGTGGTTGTATCGACGTTGCTGACGTGTGTGCCGTCCACGACGATCACGTGACAGCAGCTCGTGCTTGACGACATGCAGCTCGTGACCACGTGCTTCACGTATTCGGCCGCGGGGAAGTTGATGCCTCGATCGACATCAACCAAAATCACGCTCTGTCCTGAACACTGGCACACAGTAACAAACAAAACAACAAATTATTATGAAGTATCAAATTTTTGGTTTCTATATTAGTTTTTTTTTTTTCCTTCTTTTTTAATGAATGATGTGAGTAGAGTATTTTTTGTATATTTTTATAAATTTCAAATAGGGTGTGTGCGCATGACGTCATTCTGATTGCTTTTCGATGCTTATCTTGAGTAATGAATAACATTGCTCAGTATAGGGCAAAGGTAGTTTTTGGCTATTTTCTTTGGAAATTTAACTATTTTTTTGGTTATTATTATTTTTCTTGCATACTTGAGGTACTAATTCAACCTGTTAACAGCATCAATGCTCTCAAAAAAATCGCGAAGTATTTTTAAACTGGCAAAAGGTGCCATTTTCCTATACCGGACAATGTTATTTAGTACTCACTTATGACGTCGACTTTAACATGAATGAAACCACCCTATAGCATGGGTCATACAAACTGCACGATCCGCGTTATTATTTTATGGTTAGAACCATGTTAGAACACACATAAAGGCATATAAACATGTTGAACATAAAACTTGCCTAATATATACCTAATAAATATCAACGTTGATTTGGCCGGAGTCATTGATTTCTAATTTATTTTACATTCACAAATTGTCAGATGCGGGTTTATGGCGTACGTATCACAGCATTCACAGCTCGCCTGTATCCGCGCGCGTGAGCTGTTGTACGTGTCATAAGTCCGAATGGAAAATCGTGCAAATGTAAAATAAATTAGAAATCAATGACTCTGGCCAAATCAACGTTGATATTTATATGTTAGGATAATAGACATGTTTTTGTTTTTTTGTTCAATGTGTTCTACGTGTTTAAGAAATAAATGCAAGCAGTGTAATTTTAACTTTTGCTTGCACTTGACCGCGGTAGAAAATTTATGTAATTTTACCTTAGTTTTGTGACACTTGACTGTTGGCCTCGCGACTTGGTACAGCAGCAGTAAAATATCAATACCAATGCCAATGAGGATGCCGTGGGCAGGACCGATCACCAGGCCTAGGAATGTCGAGTGAAGTGGCAACAACTCGATCTCTGTGCAATTACGTTACAATTTTAACTTATTTAGATTTAAAATTAACAACAGCATGGTTAATAACTCGTGCATATTATAAATAAATTACGTATAAATAAAAAATAATAACAAAAAAGATGGTTTATTCTTATATAGAATTTTTTTAACGACATATTCGAACACTCACGAACTGTTCGTGATGAGTTCGAACTTACAATAGTTCGAAATGTTCCCGCGTCTTGTGAAATAATTTTAAGACATGTGTTGGACTGTCGTCATGTAACAAACTTACTTCTAGATCTCCACAGCCTGATGGTGTCGGTGTGAATCTGCAGCAGAAATATGACGGCACAGATTACGACTGCGGCGAGAGTGGCTTTAGGCAAGAACTGCAGCATCGAGGTGAGGAACACCAGGGATAGCAGCACCAGGCTGCCTGGTGAGCATGCAAATATATCAGTAATTAAGATAATACGGTGTATATATATACAGTACAGAGCAGCAAAAATGTTAACAAAGGATATGCCGCTCCAATGAGGTATCTGGACAGAAATTGTCATCACTACAGCAAGGTGTGTCCACTGCCGCAATTCACCGCCTTCTTGTGCAGTCACTTGTCTATGAAACAACCAAAAGATGCATGCCTCCTGGATGGGCAGTCTCGTGCACACCTTCTCTCTCTTTTTGTTCTCGCTGCTTGTATCGAAAAAATATCATACACAAACAAACTGAAGACATAGCAAAATAACAACTCCACCCTCTCTCTCTCTCTCTCTCTCTCTCTCTCTCTCTCTCTCTCTCTCTCTCTCTGTTCTCTCTGTCTAAAATTCATACCAATACTATATTATAGGAAAAACAGTGCGTGAGTGTGAGCGCACAACACGATCAACTAGGAGAGCGAGAGAGGTGGAGTTGATTTTTTTCTGTCTTCAGTTTGTTTGTGTATGATATTTTCTTGATACAGGCAGCGAGAACAAAAAGAGAGAGAAGGTGTGCACGAGACTGCCCATCCAGGAGGCATGCATCTTTTGGTTGTTTCATAGACAAGTGACTGCACAAGAAGGCGGTGAATTGCGGCAGTGGACACACCTTGCTGTTGTAATGACAGTAACTGCGTCCAGATACCTCATTGGAGCGGCATATCCTTTGTTAACATTTTTGCTGCTCTGTACTGTACATATATACACTACAGCGGCGAGAGTGGCTTTATATAGGCAAGAACTGCAGCATCAAGGTGAGGAACACCAGGGATAGCAGCACCAGGCTGCCTGGTGAGCATGCAAATATATCAGTAATTAAGATAGTTATATACTGTGTATATATATACATATTTATATATACATTACAGCGGCGAGAGTGGCTTTATATTTTATATAAAGATATCCTTCCTGGTTTAAAACAGTCCGCAGTGTCCACTCATATGAAACTCGAAGTAGGAGTGACAATTATTACATTGAGAATCAACATTTATCGCTTTTTAGTAAAAGGGGCCCTGAATACTGTATTCCACAACTATATAATGCGCTACCATCTAGTATTAAACAATGTGAATCATATTTATTATTTAAGAAATCAGTACAGAACTACCTGCTTGAAAAGATGTTTTACAGTGTATCTGATTATTTAGCAGTTAATAATGTCAAATATAATTAATCTTAAATAGGACATAACTTGAAATAAATTTAATTGTATTTTGTTGTATGTATATGATGTGTTTTGACTTGACTTGTTCTACTCTGTAAAGACATATGGAACGTAATAAAATCTTATATCTTATCTTATATCTTATGTCTTATATAGGCAAGAACTGCAGCATCGAGGTGAGGAACACCAGGGATAGCAGCACCAGGCTGCCTGCGGAGGTCATGCAAATATATCAGTAATTAAGATAGTATGTGTGTACGTGTGTGTGTGCATGTGTGTATATATATATATCAGAGTTGTTAAGAATGATAGCTATATATATATGTATATAAGCTCCTACACGAAGGGTGATTGACGTGCAGATCGAGAGCAAACCAACCTGTGAAGACGCCAGCCAGAGGTGAAGTGACGCCAGAGAAGTGGTTGATGGCTGTCCTGGTGATGGAAGAGGTGACCGCGAAAGACTGGAAGAACGACCCCACGATGTTACACACGCCCACTGAGATCAATTCCTGAGTCACGTCGAGAGTTGCTCCAAACACTGCAACAACAATGCGGCTGCAGTTGTTAACAAAAGTTAATATGGAGGTTATCGGCTTAAAAAAATATTTACAAAATTCTATGTCATTAAAACACGTAAAAGTAAAGGTCTAGTATTTTATTTCTCATTTAAATTCTCCGGAATCCGTAGTGGTCCCCGGCCGTGTTTCTCTATACGTGCTAAACTGATAAGCTCCTTTGTAATAAAACATCGAAAAACATTTTTTTTTTGTAATTATAGACTTAGCAAGTGTAAAAACTAACCTATACGATATAATACACAATTCGTAACTTAACTTGAAAAAAATAGAATCCTTTAATTTTGTAAATTGTAATCGGAGTTAAATGCAACTTTTATTTAGTAATTAGTTAGTAACCTAGGTTTAGGTAATTACTTAAGTATCATGCAAGGTATAGTAAAAAATTGTAAAAAAAAATATATATAATAATAAAAATAATAAGGTAACTTGAGAAAATTCCTGTTCAAATATTTTTGGAATCAGCGTGAATCTCATAAAAATCGCTAAAAATGTCCCTCACCCAGCAGCAATATTAAAAGGATGGATTCGAGTTCTTAGGATTAAATTATACAGGACTATATGATATGGTCAAATTCGCCCTCTGATTTTGACTGGTCAAATGTTTATTTTGACTGGTAAATTAATGTTTATTTTGACTGGTTAATTAATGTTTATTTTGATGCTGACCAAATGCCTTAGCAGACATGACGCACTCCATGACGATGGTGAGCGACATGACGAAGCCAGGAGCCAGCTCTGCCAGAGTGTCCAGCACGCTCAGCGTCACGTTGTCGTGACTCGTCGCGGTGAACTGCGGCACTCGCACACTGGGGATGCCTTCAGGAATATCACCTGCAAATTATTATTATTATTAAAATATTGAAATAATAAATCTTAACTACAATAATAATGCATTGAAAACTCATTGAGTCTTGTCTGTCTGTTTAATTAGTATTAATTAATTAATATACAATTGATAGATTTATTATTATTATGCGTTCTTTCCTTTCTTGTCCTGCAATGACACCATGAAACAGTGGAATCCTAGTTGAATCAAACATGAAGGTGAGAATAATCCAGTATATCATTATTTTTATTTATACTTAATCTGCCCTGATATGAATCAATCAATATTTTATAGATCGGGCGATGATGAATTCTCAAAAAGTACGTCTAATAATATCAAAATAGAAAACATTGCAGGAGCTTAAATAGCATTAAATATATATAACTAAATTATAGGAATAGACCGGAGAAAAACATGAGCATTTATATCACAAAACACTTGATGGGATTTACATAAATAACATTAGTTTGTCTCAAAACTCAACAATAGCCCCGTAGCAGTGATCAGAAAATTCGATTTATGCAGCCCGCGCAACATTTTCATACTAATTTTTGCACGTTTCTGACGTCATAAACATGAATTTTCACACAAATTGCATACTTTACAGTTTTTTCACGCTCTCTGGTGGCGCTACATTAACATTCTGGTAAAAATTGACATTAGTTTTGAAGATCCCATTTCGTGTGTATTCATTAAAAAGCACATGTTGTTTTATGTGGTCTATGGCTTAATAAACTGGCAAAATAACATTCATAATAACATTTATGTGTGATGATGTGCCGTTTTACTTGCGATATATACCTGCGATACCATGCACATAATATGTTTTATTATTATTATTGTTACCTGCGACTGCCACAGGTGTTCTCCCCTCTGCATCAGTCAAGTTGGCGACCAAGACGGTGCTCACGAGCACCACGATGGCGTTCCTCCCCAGGCTAAGATAGCGCACAGTGCCGCGGTACAACCTCTCTCTGCTCGAGGTTTTAGTCCCGACAGGTGACTCCGAGTATTTGTACGACCACTGCAACAAAACACATATAAGCAGTGGCGGTCCTACAGGGGGGATTGAGGGGCGGATATCCCCGGGCCCACTAGGTTTGGGGGGCCCGGGACGAGGCCTACATATAAAAAATTCAAATAAGCTAAAAAAAAAAGGAAAAAAAAAAAGGAACTTAAGGGACGGGAAGAAGAGAGAGAGAGAGAGAAGTTTAAGAACCAATTTAATGATTTTCATTAGTAAAATTATTCCTATCGAACAAATTATCTAAACAAATTTATAATGTAAAAAAAAAAAAAAAAAACTAAAGCATATATAAATCTACAGAAAAAACACAATATCTCTTTAATTTACTAGTAATAATACTTCAGTATTTTCTTGTATTTTTAAACAAGGGCCTCCCTGGTTTAAAAAGGTAAAATAAACTATACTTACTATAGAACTAGAATTATAATGAAGACTTAAAAAAATTTCAGGGTGTTATTTTATTGCATTTTCATTGTAAAAGAGGGCAATGTCATTGAGTATTAATTCTTTTTAAAATTCTTAAACTGACGTTACGGTAACTTTTCCTATGCCCGCATGCATAGAGATATTGCGTGTTGACATTTTTTGATTTTTTTAATTTTTTTTTAATAGAAATGCTTATTGAACTTAAAATTTACAATTCTGCAAATAAATCGATTCAGGACAATGTCTTCTTTTAGAATTTGAAATAAAATTTTACCCTGAAAACTTTTTTAGTCTTCCTCATTGGCCTGGCGTAGGTAAAAAAAATTTCAATGATAAATAAACACTATAGCTCGATCTACCTAAATTTTAACATTTGTATTCGTCAAATTGACCTTGTCCTCTGCTCCTTAAATGATGATGACGATCAACTTTGGCTATTCAAATAGAATGTGCATTTTTTTTTTTTTGGCAAGAGACTAGGGTTTACGAACATCACTTTTGTTTCGGAAATTTGAAAATAATTCTAACAGAAAAAAAAAAAAAAAAAACTAAAATTTAGCGTTTTGAGAATATGAAGGAAACATTTTTTGCATGCGCTTAATCTCGCCTAAATCTGCAAAGTAATTAAAAATAATTTACTTTGCATTATGAATTTTTGTACACTTTTTTTAAAAATATTTCATTCTAAATTAAAGTTTAATTGTTTAAAAAAAAAAGAAAAAATAAACATAAAATAAAAAGATTTTTTTTTTTCTTAAAGCTATCTGCACTGACAAGTATACTGAATTTATGCACGGAATTGCCTGTAAATAGTCACGTGTTAAAAAAATCGCGCCTGCGGCGGGCTATTGGCGCTTCGCGCATCTATTGAGGGGGCCCTGTCAGATTTCTGTCCCCGGGCCCAAAATTCGTAGGACCGCCACTGCATATAAGATTTCACTTATCTTCTTTAATATTGACAGTTATAGAACATTAAATATTGGCATTTATTATTATTATTAATTTGATAAAAACAAATGATATAGTTTAGATTTGTGTATTATTTGTCAAGGTTTTTTTTATGAAAATAAAAAGATAAAAAAAAAGACGATAAAAAATTAACCTATATACTATTATATGCATTGATTTTATGAATGTTATATAATTGAGCTGAAGTTTCCTTATTATTTTTACCATTATTTGCTTTTGTAATTATCAATGTATACTATCAAAAATGGAAATTATATTTTACATGCTTTCTTATGATGGGCAAAATGATATAAAATTTTTGAAATGTATCTTTCTCTTAGTTTGTTTAATTGTTTTCGCTTAGATTTACAAATATTTCTTGAAATTTATATAATATATACGTAATCCATGACTCAAACTCAACCAGATGAGATTGCTTAGGACAGCTATACGATACAAAGACAAAAATAAATACGTATAATAATTATGCTATAGTTCTAATCTATAGCACAAATTGTTCAATACAGCATAATCTATGCTATACACTACATAATAATTATATTACGAAGCATAATTATTGTGTTTTATATAGTACAATTATTTATATTGTTCTAATTTAGCATCATTTATGCTATATAACGTCATAATTATTATTATTATTATTATTTTTTTTTGGGGGGGGGGGGGGGGGTTTGGCGTCACTTATGCTATAGAGATACAGGTTACTCAGATCTTGCGCGCATGTATACTAGGGCGCGGGCTTATTTGCGTTAGTATGCTTATATACTTAAATTTAGCACATCATTTTTTTCCGTGTAGCATAACTTATGTTATTAATTTTTCGTGCAGAGAACTTTTACAAATCGATATTTTCGCGTCAAGATGAAGCTTCTATAATATACACTTTCAAAATTTACAGTGAATGAACGATCTATACACTTTACAAAGTGGCGGCTACCCGGTTCTGCTATACTCAATGAAGTGGTCGTGATATTAACTTAATTATACCTGTAGAACAGCCAGGACAGCAATACACGACAGTCCCAGCACCGTGTCCCATACTTTAACTTCATGCAGATGTGAGAATGTGTTGATCCAGTACTCAATGAAGTTGTCACCGCCACCTCGCATGCCCAGCAGACCTGGGATTTGACCACTGATGACGCTCGCACTGCACGCCGATACAAAACCAGCGAGCACCGGAGCAGAAATGTAGTCGATCAAAAATGCTATAACGACAAAATTTAATACGTAAATCAAATTATCAATATTATTGGAAACTTATAATATATTATTTTACCTTTATAGATTGAAATGAATAGCAAGCTAAAAGGCGTAGAACACACGTCTTGAACAAAAAAACTTTTCTATATCCTAACATACTGATATATCAACGTTAATTTGGCCGCGGAGTCGTGTATTTCTAATTTATTTACCATTCACGAAACCGATGCGGGTTTATGACGTCACAGCTGGTATGGCCGAGTGGTGAAGGCATGTGACTCGCAACTCTGTACTCCTTACCGAGTATAGGTTCGAGCCACTGCTGGGTGCGTACGTGAAGTGTGAGAGCACAACACGTTGCACGATGCATGTTTACATGCATTCCATGACGACGCACAGTATTCGGGAGGTGCATGATTGATGTGATTGCACCGACCAGCCTGCCTAGATGTTTCCACGGTTTCTCTAGGCTGTCATGGCGAATGCCGGGCTGTGTACTTAGGCCGTGGCCGGCCCGTGTGTGCTTTTCCATTAATTGGAAAGTCCTAACCTTTCGATAAGACAATGTCTTGACTGGGACTGGGATTGGTGTATATCACAATAACACAATATGGCAAGCAAAAAAAAAAAAAAAAAAAAAAAAAAAAGCTCGCCTGTTTCCGCGCACCTGGATCACTAAGCTGTGACGTCATAAACCCGCATTTGCCATTTCGTGAATGTAAAATAAATTAGAAATCAATGACTCTGGCCAAATCAACGTTGATATTTAGGTATGTTAGGATAATTAGACATGTATTTTGTGTTCAACGTGTACTACGCCTTGAAGTTACATCCCGCGAGTAAAAGCACAGAGTGACCGCGATCTACACTAAACTTGTCCACTAACTAGATATTACATAAATATATTTACCTAAATTGAAAATGGCAAGCAAGCTGACGATACATCCCGAGTAGAAACACAGAGTGACCGCGATCTCGGGACCAAACTTGTCCACGAAAGGTTTGGTGAGCATGGCCGAGATGACAGTGGGTCCGATACTGACTGCTTTGGTACTACCCAGCAAGGCGTAGATAAAACCATTGATGAATGCAGAATATAAACCATACTGCAGGCATATGACACACAGTATACGTACAATAAAATAAGCAAGTGTACTGTATAATAAAACTAAAAATTAACAGGAGTGCTTTTAAAAATATTGTATAAATGTAGAATGTACCGTTTAAAATGTTAAGTATATTGAAATTAAATTTGTGTGTTTTTTCTCCCTAAACCTCGAAAAACTGACGATCATCTAATACTTTCTAAATTGAATTATTTTTGGTTTTGAAGCAATTAAGAGAGCAGGGTTTACATAAATATCATTTAACGTCCTTGATTCTCGTCAATGATTATTTATTTTACATACACATACCTGAGGCGGCAGTCCTGCGACGAGAGCGATAGCCATGCTCTGAGGAATGACTGTGAGAGCGACAGTGAAGCCTGCAATGACGTCACTGACGACACACGAGACGTCGTATCCTTGCATATACACCCTATACATACACATACCTGAGGCGGCAGTCCTGCGACGAGAGCGATAGCCATGCTCTGAGGAATGACTGTGAGAGCGACAGTGAAGCCTGCAATGACGTCACTGATGACACACGAGGCGTCGTATCCTTGCATAAACCCAAAGATAGGAAATCTGCGAGACCAGAACTTCATGGTGCAGATTGAGCGTGCTTTGTGACGAAGCCATCGTGTCGAGGACGTAGCTTTGCCACGAGGATTCAGCTCAAGTACTGAAATATCAAATCAAGATGAAAACTCTTTCTTGCATTTATTATATCTATCATATTAATTATTGTTGTTCATAAACTGCTAAAATACTTATTGGGGTGAGTTTGCAGGTCCTCTTCACCTGCAGTCTATTTTACCTACAGACCGAAGGCTGAAATATTTCAACCTATATACTAATTGAGATTATCGGGTTAACAAAACTCTAAAAAAAAAATTCTATGTCTTAAAACACGTAATTAAAAGGATGTCTAGTATTTTTCATTTAAATTTCTCAGGAATCGGTGGAGTGGTTTTCTCAAAAATTGCACAAATAAAAAAAAAATAATAAAAGTTTGTCTTTGTCCTCATTCAATTTTTTCTTCAAATTTTAACTTACAAGTAGAGAGAGAGAGAGAGAGAGAGAGAGTATGACATTAAGCATTTATAAATTATTAAACTTGTTAGATCTAAAAAAAAAATTGGTATTACTTTATATAAAAAATTTGATTTAAGAATTGCAAGGACAAAGTTTCTCTATTGCAAAGAAATAAAAACAGCATTTATTATGGTTAATTTTTTTCTTCTTTATATGTACTAATAATAAGTACATTTATGGTTATTGCAATATATATATATATATATATATATATATATATATATATATATATATATATATATATATATATATATATATAAAATAAAAATTAGTGTCACGCATATTCCAAAACAAGTATGTACAGTATACAGTGTACAAAACAGTATAGATATCACTGGACTGGATGTTGATATAAATATATAATCAAAGTAATCAGAACAGCAAGCAATTGATGAGATGAGAGCTCTGATATACGTATATAATACTCACCATCGAGGTCCATCGCGTAGTGTGCTTGAACTTGCAAGAAGTCAGTTGTAATGAACTTGGCTGATAAAGTTTTTATCACGGCACAGCACAGTGAGCGAGAGAGAGAGCAATAAATAACTTATTTAAATACCAAGGTCTAGACATCAGTATGAGTACTTAGTTAATACTTATACTTAACATGCATATATATATGTACAATATTATTTGTGCATACATGTAAGTAATGTGTTTAATGCAAGTGTTAAATAAAGACTTTTTTAAATAATATATTAACGATTATAATAGAAGTTTGTGTAATGATGTTTTGTTTCACTTCTGTACTGTACTGTATATTATGTACTGTACTGTACGTACGTATGCAGGTAAATATATATGCATACATATATAACTTAAAATAACACTACATACTATATAGATCTTTTAATGCAAGCACACGAGGTCATGCTATGATATTTCATCACTTATCAAATTGATTATATACCAATTAAATATATATTTTTTTATTTCAATGTAAAGCTTTCATATTATAAAATATTTTAACTGTTGTTTTGTTTTTTAAGGACAACAATGAAGCATATTCAGTTAACAAAAATATGGCCAGCTTACTCTGAACTGTCTAACAGTATTTCAATCTAGTTCATCAGGGCTGCTTTTTTTAAAGTTAAAAATCAACTAAAATTTTGGAGTGTATTAAATTATTATTATTATTTTTTAAAACTTTTAATACGAGAGTTTGCTAATTTATTTTAAAGGCTATATAGAAACCTTACATGTTCACAAATCAAATACCTTTTGCGTGTTTTTTTTTTTAAATATATTTTATTATTTTCAAATATATATTATTTTTATTATTTTAGTGAATATCTTTTAGAAACAGTAAAAAGGTTCATAATATAATTAAACTGTGTATTTTTGTCTACGTGTTATTATAATATTTGTATATTATATTAATGAATGTGTATCATTTTTATTTACAAAACAGAATATGTTATAATATAATTATTTTTACATTCTAAAACATGAATTTTGCATTGTCTTCAAATAGAAATACCAAATTTTATATTAGGAACATTTCGTTTACCTATAAGTATTGCGATGTTAAAAAATAAATCTCCACCATTTTATTTTACTCTAAATAAATAAATGAAACCAACAGATAAAATTACGAGAGGTAAATCTACATTAGATATCTCGAGAACTAGCGCGGCTCCTCGCCGGCCAATGAGAGCGCGGAGCTGCGAGGCCACTCGGTATAAATAGCAGCCGCAGCGCTCAGTGCAGTCACTCCAGTCCCGAGCTCTCCTGGCGCAAGGTTGAGGTGAGTAATAAGAGTATTTGGCCTGTGGACTTACATCAGGCCGGTATTACTATTGTTCTTCTCAACCTAAGCATCTTCATCGCATAGCTTAATCTGCATGGTGCCTATAGTTAGAATATTGTATTTAACACGGGGAATTGAGCCGACAGTTCTGTGCTAAATATGAACTTTGGTTGTTATTCTCTGTATGACCTACAGTAAAACATCAACCTGAGGTAGTTTGTAAATTACTTAATTTCTATCATTTTTTCTGTACGGTTTTTACATTAGTTATCAGTTTACATGTGGGAAAAGAAAAACAACAACAATGTACCCATAAATATCTTAATTTTTATTTACCAAATTACAAGCATCTTAAGGCATCGTTTTTTATAATTGATTTTTACTAATAACACTTGTATTTTACATTCAATGCTAAGTTGAAATTAAGTTCCTATAGACTAATAAAGAAAAAAGTGTTTTGAGGCCGACTTTAAGCAATGTCGGTCTCATCCGCTTCCGTTTCTACTTACTACGCATGCGCAATACGTCGAAACGGAAGCGGATGTAACCGAAATTGCTACTTGTCAGCCTCAAAACAGTTGTTACTTTTTTAGTCAATAACCTTTGGGTATTTATAAGTACTTGGCATTAACTAAACACCTCTTCTCTGGATTAAAAATATACTTCATCCTTTTAATATTTTTTTAAGGGAGTAGGGGACCGACGTCGGCCATTAGACTCAAACTTTTATCGGCAAAAAAATCTGAAATTTTGCACAATGATACTTCTGCTTAAGACAATTTCAAGTATATAAAATTTTTGGGGGGTCACCGTGCAAATTAATTTTATATGATTTTTTTGAAATTTTAAGCCCATAAGGCATAATGTTAATTTCAATAATTTTTTTCTTTTTTTTTTGGACGGTGACACATCTTGAAATTTTTATCACGGCTAGGTGTGACCCTTAGCTACACAATGATACCAAATTTAGACCCAAAACACGAGCTAGTTTTTGAGATATAAGGTCGGTCCCCTACTGCCTTAAGGCATTTATATTTATTTATTATTATTATTTTTTTTTTTTTTGAATCATAAAGAAATATACACAAATATCTTCACGCGCAGTTTAGAACTTTCTCTTGGACGCCACAGGCGAGGGTAGTCTAGCCTCTACGTGACACGTGGAGAACCGCGAATACACAACCTCGAGTAGCTCGCACATGGTGAGCACCGAGGCGCCCATCAGCAAGCCTAGCGTGCTGCCGATGTCGCATAGCAAGGAGATGAGAGGGTAAGAGTGAACCTCGGTGACCTGCTCGTACACCAGACCCTGCAAATATCAACATTACGTAAACAAACATTGAATACTAAAATTTAAGTTAAAGACGCAGCAATTATTGAAGAAAAAACATGTCTAATATCCAAACATATATAAATATCAACATTGCTTTGGCCAGAATCATTGATTTCTAATTTATTTTCCTTTCACAAAATCACATCTACGGGTTTATGTCCATGTGCGCGGAAAAAAGGCGAGCTGTGACGTCATAAAACTGCATATTTTGTGAATGTAAAATAAATTAAAAATCAATGACTCCGGCCAAATCAACGTTGATATGATATCTAGGTATATATGTTACGATATTAGGCAAGTTTTTTGTGCAAGGTGTTCTACGACTTTAATATAGATAGACAAATATACATCGTAAGTAACCTAAAATAGAAAACAAATGTATGGTGCACTGATATATTTTATAGTCACGTACCTCAAAGTAGACCCTGGACTTGAACTGTCGAGGTAGGAATCCCTCGTTATCAGGGTAAGTCAAGAACTGTGTCTGGTGACATTGACGTGGACACGAGCAGTCCGACATCCACGTACTGGACATCAGCAGCTCATGTGTGATGTTCATGGCAGCCTCGTATGTGGCCGCGGTCAAGCACTCGTCAGTCTTGTCATGCAGCTCTATCAAAATATCACATGTCATACATACAGGTACATAATTTATGTAAAGGTGCCGTATAAAACATATTTGATGTATATTTGGCAGTTTTTTTTTATCTATTAGACCAGTTAAAGAGTTTAAAAACTTCTAATATTAGAAAGAAAGAAAGAAAGAAAGAAAGAAAGAAAGAAAGAAAGAAAGAAAGAAAGAAAGAAAGAAAGAAAGAAAGAAAGAAAGAAAGAAAGAAAGAAAGAAAGAAAGAAAGAAAGAAAGAAAGAAAGAAAGAAAGAGAGAGAAAGAAAGAAAGAAAGAAATGTAATACGATATGTTATAATATGCTTGACAGTTCCATCAATCAATACAATGATTGCCCGATCAATACAGCCAGGTTCGTGAGCTCCTGTGTTATTGCCCTATATATACTAAAAACGAACTCTTGTTGATGTAGTTCAAATTTTCACCGCAACAATCAACATGTAAAATGTAAGTGGCGCTGTAGACTGTGTGTGAATTTTAAAATTCACATACAGACTACAGCGCCACTTTTATACGTAATTTTGTATTCTTGGATTGTTGCGGCGAAAATTTGAATTACATCATTAAGGGATCGTTTTTTCAACAATAGCTTCCTATCCTGGGGGGCGATTCTGTAACTTCACAACGAACGAAATTATTCGATATCTAATGCAAATTTGTTTGTTGCAACAAAACGAAAAATTTACAGAATCACCCCCCTGTTTATATATAGCCATGATGACAGCCATGGTGCCATAGAACACCAGCACTAGCACTACTGATACAGCCTATAGTGAAGATCACATTATGGATATTGCAGCAAACTTGACAGCATATGCAATCTGTATACTAAAAACTATTAAATGTTCGTACAGCCAAATTTATTGCATATATAATGCTTGCTATGAGTAGATAAATAACATCTATGTAGTTACCGTGGCAATCTAATCAATTTTACTGTCTTTATTTTTTAATCACATTTATGTACTGATCAAATTGAATGTTGTTGTTGTTATGTTATTGTATTTATTATATAGTATTAATTACCTAGGATTGTTTAAATATAAGTTTGACTAGACTAGACCAATATGCTTGTTGTATAATATGTACAGTAGGGAGCAGATAAAATGTTAACAAAGGAAATATAGCTCCACAAAATTACAATAGAAAGGTGTGTCTACTTCTGCATTCTCCGCCTTCTCAGGCTAGTTGTCATTGCAGTGGTCAACGACATAAATATAAGCACACCTCCTTGACTATGCACATCTTCTCTCTCTCTCTCTCTCTCTCTCTCTCTCTCTCTCTCTCTCTCTCTCTCTCTCTATCAGAATCAGAGTATTATGCTTATGCTTGCTGCCGACCAGCCGTCTGGAGCACGCACCACGTCTCTCTCTCTCTCTCTCTCTCTCTCTCACTCTCAGAATAAATAATACGCTTGCCTGCTTGCCCAACGTGCACCATCTCTCTCTTTCTATGATATCGCTTACTATTGTATTTTTTCTGGAGAAAAAGCAAACAAGTTTAGAGGAAGCATATCATAATAAATATTTTGTTTGAACGAGAAATTAGAGAGAGAACAAACACACGGCAGGTCTAGCAGGCAGGTTTTATATTTTGGTTCTTAAAGAAAGCAAGAGAGAGAGAGAGAGAGAGAGAGAGAGAGAGAGAGAGAGAGAGAGAGAGAGAGAGAGAGAGAGAGAGAGAGAGAGAGAGAGAGAGAGAGAGAGAGAGAGAGAGAGAGAGAGATATGCACCAGACGCGTGTTCGGCGAGCAAGCAAGCATAATACTTTGATTCTGAGAGAGAGAGAGAGAGAGATGCACCAGACGGGTGTTTGGTGACTGGTGAGCAAGCAAGCAAGCACTGATTCTTAAAAAAGAGAGAGAAATATAGAAGAGCGAGAGAAGGTGTGCATAGTCAAGTAGGTGTGCGTATATTTATGTCATTGGTCACTGCAATCACAACCAGTCTGAGAAGGCGGAGAAATGCAGCAGCAGACACCCTTTGCTATTGTAATTTCGTGGACCAATAGTATCTCTTTAACAATTTTTAAGCTCTGTACTGTATGTATCGAAATGAAATGAATAACTTGCAATTTTAGTTTTGCATTTCAGTATAATATAGTTGTGCAAGTTTTTTATTTCTGTGCGGTACAATATTATGTTGCTATGAACTAATTGGCGCAGTGAAAATATTTCTGATTTCTGTAGCTGCTCCAAGTTTGAGATTTTGCTTACGTGACATAAACGGCAGTCGACACTTGGCCACACGCAACACGTGGTTCTCCAGACACGTGGCCACGCAGCGTCTTTGTGAGTAAGATCTCGACTCATCGCACTGGGAGCCTCGCGTGTTTACCAACTGAAACTGAAATACACAAATTATTGTACATTGATATTTCGTGAACATGTAACTTAATTATCTGCCAAATAAACGTAAAATCATAATTTTGTTTGTATTGCTGAACTTGTTAATGTTACTAGAATTTAAGATTCTTTTTACTTTTTTAGTATATCAAGTCTTCCGGATAGAAATGTCGTTGTAGAGGTTTTTTTGTGATGCGACCTTGAATCTTACCTGTTCTTTTCATAGAGCTCATAGTCGCATGGCAAAAAAACTCTACAACGACATTTCTATCCGGAAGAACTGATATTGTAGTTACAGTATTTTGAATCATATATTTATTATAATAAAAATTGTTGATGTTTAGTATCAATGATAAAAGTGAATGCATTTTTTACTGTGTTTTTTGTTTGATTTTTATTTAAATAAATAAATCTTATTATTTATCACATTCTTTAAAAATTCGCAAGAATAAGATAAAGGAAGTGAGAGAGAGAGAGAGCATCGTTTTATTTTATTTTTTTAGTTAATTAAGTATAGTTTTTCAATATTATAATAAAAGACAGTTATTGAACTCCATAAATTTTAGATTATCACATATTAATCAATTTAGAGTGATATCCTCTTAGAATATGCAATTAATAAAACTGTTCTCCCACATTGATCCCATTAAAATCATACAAAGTTAACTCCTCTGCTGCACGTAAAAAATTATCTAAAGAGTTCATTTTATTTAGACTTTTTTCATAATAAATTCTTTAGATACATACTAAACTTTTTAGATTTTAAAGAGTTAACTATTTACCAATAAAGAATTTACGTTTATACTAACGAGTTACTCTTTAAACTTTTTGCAAGAGAGTTATTGTTTAGTACTAAAGAGTTATTGATATGTATCTGAATAATTTATTAAATTTATGTTTTCCGTGTGGAAGTCATTTTGTTTCCAAAAAATAATAATACTAATTTATAACTTACTTGCTGCAAATAGTTTTTATTATTTATAGATTGCAATATTAAGTGAAGTGCAGTATGAAGAGATGCCCAAAGTTCTGACAACACATACGTGTATTATCCTACCTTACGTAGCTCCAGCTTGGCCTGCCTACTCCAGCCAACGTCCACTGTGAACCCGCGAGCAAAAACATCAACGACTGGAGTCTCAAATCTCTCATGAACTAAGATTCGAACTCCGGATTCTGCAGCGGGGGGTGTGGTCTCTCGAAGTGACAGAAACAAATTGTGAAACCTGCCCACGTGGTACACATTGGCTTCGTCTGCATGATCGCAGATATTTAAAAATAGGATTTATTATGTATTAATTATTGTCATGCAGCACATCTCATTGTTTATATATATATAAATATAAGATTTATTATCACGTATTACTTATTGTATATCAATGTTTACCCTGAACGAACTACACTTTATACAAATTTCACTCAAAATGATCGATCTATACGTTTGGTGCTTTTACATGCGTTTTAACCGAGGCTGGCGAGATTGAGGAGGCCGACCAGATCCAGAAAAAAAAACTTGGTCAAAAGGAGTAACGCCACTTTTCACCGCTATGGTGCTAGTCACCGGATAAAATCAAAAACTAAAGACGGGCGGCCTCCTTAATCACGGCAGACTCTAGATGGGTGAGCTTATTGAAATTTGTAAAGTGTAGATCGATCATTTTGAACAAAAAATGTAAAGTATATTATGTAGTTCATTCACTTCGACGTTAGTTACGTCTGATCAGAAATATTTAAATATAAGATTTATTAGTTGTTTGTAAGGTGTATCAGTGTATCACACTTAATTAATTACTTACGTAACATGAAGGTGAAGCAAGGTCCGAGCACGGTGAAAACTCGAGTCCAGCTTCCTCGCTGGTAGCACTTCTGACCGCGAGAAAACCAGCACTGAAATATTATTATTTATTTATTAAACACCAAGGTGTACTTATACATATATAGGTCTACATTTTTGCATATTGACTTAATGATAGGGTCCGAGATGGACAATGAAGTAAGTGGTACCTAGTACATAGGCCACTACATAACACACATACACATTTATCATTACGCTCGTGATATTCTTTAATTTGACAGATTACATGGTGGAAACCATGCACCGCATAACGGGTAAAAACATGCATGTCTGTACAGTTTGGGCCTTTCCACCCATTAATATTAAATGCAGGGGTATTATAAAAGGCCAGGCTGATATATTCAGTTTTACTTAGCCTATCCTTAACAAATTTAATGTAATTATCTGTTTTTAACAATTTAAATTTCACTTGTAGTTCCGTTACAAATAACTCCTCCCCTGCTAGCTCATAAACCAGCCTTGACGACGTAAATTTTGACAAGCAAAGTACCAGTTTTAAGTACCGAGACTTAACAGATTCTAGATTTTTGAAATATTATGCAATCAGTCACAGAGTTCAGTAAACTGTTAAAAAAAAAAGGTGCTAGCACAAAAATTGAACAAAATGGACAGAATTACTAGCAAAACAGCACGAATTAAACCACAACATTGTAACAAAAAAAAAAAGAGTAGATAATAATAATTTTAAAAAATATAGCGTCTCCTTTTTTTTTTGTCCTGCCTTATAAAATAATAATAAAGTATAATTTAAGTTTACTGTGCGTTCATATACCGAGATTTTATGTATACAAAATTATTTCCGGCAATTTTGTATGACCAGACTTTTTTATTTTTTAGACTTCTTTTATCTCTTATTAAAGTAAACACAATTGTACAATTTTACTACTGAAAACTGTTAGAGCTAAAATTACAACAATGTTATTCTTATGATAAAAACACGCGCTGAATTTATGAGGTTAAATATACTGTATGTATATTATCACAGTCGTGAGTACACACTCAGTTGATACAATATAAAACATGCTCTAAACGTGGACTAAAATAAATAATTAATGATTATGCTAGCGCTAGCTCGTATGTATAGCACAATATGTTCAATACAACCTCAATTTTTGCTATACTGCATAATAACCAGGGGTTCGGACCCGTCACAAAAATTATCGGGTCCGCGGACCCGGGTCCGGGTCCTGAAAAAAAAATTGTCGGGTCCGCGGAGCCGGGTCCGGACCCTTTAATTTTTTTCGGGTCCGCGGAGCCAGGTCCGGACCCGTCAATTATTAACACACAAAATTAAAATATAAATAAATTGTCAAATAAATTTTATATTGTATAGCATAATTATTTATGTTGGTTCCATTGAGCATAATTTATGCTCTAATGACATAAATGCAGCATAAATTATGTTATGTACAGCTGTAGCCAAAAGTTTGAGAACGATTTATGAAGGCCATGCACCACACTATGTTATCTTTATGAGAAAACGCAGCGGCCGCCGCTGCCCCGTTCTTAAACTTTTGGCCAGAGCTGTAACACGGAAACAATTAACTATACGTAACTTATGCTGCATTTACGTCATTATAGCATAAATAATTATGCTGTACAACATAGTATTTATGCTACGTAGCATGATTTATTATGCAATATAACATAGATTATGCTGTATTGAACAAATTGTGCTGAAACTGAGCTAGCATAATTATTACGTATATTTATTTTTGACCGTGAGTTATTTCCGTCCGTGTATGTTTGCAACAACTTACTGAGAAGATGAAAACGTCCAAGTCATGCGCCAGGGTGGTCCACAGTTCAGTGGGGGTCATTGACCCCAGTAACTGGGACACCTGGATGTCACTAACGTTCTTCACTGCTACCTGAAACATTTTTACCTTAAAATTGTATCACATCAATTTTCATTGAATAAAATCGTTAGACAGCAAAATTTAGAGTTCATATTATGATGAACAATGTATATTGGACTTGCTCTAGCTGTTGCGGAATAAAGAACTAAATTAATGCAAGGACATGTGCAGGATAAAATAGATGGCATTGTTCTATTTGACTATAGGGTGGTTTCATTCATGTTAAAGTCGACGCCATGAGTGAGTACTGAATAACATTGGCTGGTATAGGAAAATGGCACATTTTGCCAGTTTAAAAATACTTTGCAATTTTTTTGAGAGCATTGATGCTGTTAACAGGTTGAATTAGTACCTCAAGTATGCAAGAAAAATAATAATGACCAAAAAATAGCTAATTTACCAAAGAAAATAGCCAAAAACTACATTTGTCCTATGCTGAGCAATGTTATTCATTGCTCAAAAAGAGCATCGAAAAGCACTCAGAATGACGTCATGCGCACACACCCTATACCTTGCATTAAAGGCGTAGAACACCTACAACAAAAAACTTGCCTAATATCCTAACATATCTAAATATCAACGTTTATTTGGCCGGAGTCATTGATTTCTAATTTATTTTCCATTGACTAATTGGCAGATGCGGGTTTATGACGTCACAGCTCACTAGTCCACGCGCGCGGAAACAAGCGAGCTGTGACGTCATGAACCCGCACCTGACATTTCGTAAATGTAAAATAAATTAGAAATCAATGGCTCCAGCCACATTAGCGTTGATATTTAGGTATATTATTCAAGTTTTTTTGTTTAAGTTGTTATACGCTTTAAGTGATTGATAATAAGAAAGTAATATTTAAAGTTACCTGTTGTTTGCGCAGTAAATGCAGAGCTGCAGTAAGGTTGAATGCATTGAGGTTGCACATAGTGATCGCCGGGAAGTTGAGAGAGTTGTTCCTCATGACTCGAACACTCACTTTGACGGGCTCGTCACAGTAGCGCAGTACGCGGTTCATGCACTGGTATATCACGACCACGGCAACAAGGGAGAAATATCTCATTTTAAAACATCTCTCATAAAAATATATTTTTTTTTATTTACAAGGAAAGAAGAAGCTGAGCAGTTGCTTCTCAAACAAAAAGAAATGTTTTTTTTTTTTTTTTTTTTTTTTTTTTGCCATATTGTGTTATTGTGCTATACACCAATCCCAGTTCCAGTCAAGACATTGTCTTTTAAACAAGTAAGGACTTTCTAATCAATGAGAACAGCACACACGGGCCGGCCATGACCTAAATACATAGCCCGGCATTCACCATGACAACCTAGAGAAACCGTAGAAACTCTAAGCAGGCTGGTCGGTGTCTGAAAGAAGATCTGCGGAAAAAAGGACCTGCCTTTGCGCACAGGTGCAGCGTGGCGGTGAGCTGCGCACAGGAAGGACGTTTTATCCGAGGACCTTCATTGTGTATACCACTCGGTGAAGAGTACAGAGTTACGAGTCAGCTGCCTTTACCACTCGGCCATACCAGCTCGATGTGATTGCTCCAACCAGCCTGCCTACACGTTTCCACGGTTTCTCTAGGCTGTCATGGTAAATGCCGGGCTGTGTACTTAAGCTATGGCCAGGCTATGTGTGCTTTTCCATTAATTGTAAAGTCCTTAGCTGTCGATAAGACAATGTCTTGACTGGGACTGGGATTGGTGTAGCACGATAACACAATATATGACACGCAAAAAAAAAAAACAAAAAAAAAAGTTTGCATTATTATAAGACTAACCTGAGCTAACATGAGAGAGAAGCAAACTGCGAGCAGAGAGCTCCACAGGACGCGGCGCAGTGGTGGAGAACGAACGTCCAACATCACCTTCAGTCCTGCCACCGAGACATCTTTCAGTCTACGCCAGCCTTCAGTTCTGCGGGGCTGCAGTCTGGCTGTCTTCGTAGCCCAGGCTGGAAGTAACAATCACTTGTTAGAACATATGAATGTAGAATATTGTATCTTATTGTGACACGTACAAAGACGTAATCATTATGTTAGCTCAATGCAGCAAATATGCACGATAACAACATAATTTATTCTAATGATAATACATGTAGAATGTAGTTAAAGGTTTATTCCTTAGTCCCAAAAATTTTAATAAAAAACGTAAAAAAAACATGAGATTGGACCATTATTCGTACACATATTATGGCCTTCTGTAGTCTCACAAACTGGGGTTGAAAAACTGTAAAGTAGGCAACTTTTGGAATTCATGACGTCATCAATTCCGGGTCTGCAATAGGGTGTGTACGCATGACGTCATTCTGAGTGCTTTTCGATGCTCTTCTTGAGCAATAATAAACATTGCTCAGCATAGGGCAAACGTAGTTTTTGGCTATTTTCTTTGGAAAATTAGCTATTTTTTGGTCATTATTATTTTTCTTGCATACTTGAGGTACTAATTCAACCCGTTAGCAGCATCAATGCTCTCAAAAAAATTGCGAAGTATTTTTAAACTGGCAAAATGTGCCATTTTACTATACCGGCCAATGTTATTTAGTACTCACTTATGACGTCGACTTTAACATGACTGAAACCACCCTATAGAGATTGTAGCGTGGGTTGCCTACTTTACAACTTTTCTCCCTAGTTTGTAGGGGTACTGAAGGGTTAAGGCACAAAATATGTGTATTTACAATAGTCCTATCTCATCATTTATCATTGAGAGGAAATTTGTTTATAAGGCCACGGGATCTTTAAAGATGTTCATCGTTATTACTTATGTTATTTATTACAAAATAGCAACATTTGTGCTCTACAATACAATATAGCAATTGTTCAATGCAGCGTACTGTACGTGGAGAATAACTAATATTTTATTGACATATGCAAATATTCACGAAATGTTCAATGGAAGAGTTCGTGATGTGTTTGAAAGTTACAAAAAGTTCGCAATATTTGTGTTCGAAAGAAATTTAAGTGTTCGTGAGCGGTTCAAGTTTGTCTAAAATGGTGCAGCAATCTCAGTGATATTTTTATACTTTACAAAATGTGATGGTGCCAAATAATAATAATTAAATTAATCAATAAAAATAAATAATGATTTATTTATCGGTAAAATTGGATTTAAAAATATACAACAGAGAACTAATATCAATTAATACAAAATTAACAATTAACACAAAAATACAACAGAGAACTAATATCAATTAACACAAAATTAACAATTAACAATTAACACAAAAATACAACAGAGAACTAATATCAATTAACACAAAATTAACAATTAACACAAAAATACAACAGAGAACTAATATCAATTAACGTTGCTTCACACTCACCTTCATGGTTTTTTCTCATTGCTAGAAATGTGGTTTCAAAATTTCAGTTGATGTTTATAATCAGGGTAGTTGATTATTTATAATTTTCAATTTCTGCTACACAGTTGATCTTAGGATTAAACTACGTTTATCACAATTTTAATTTCAAATCTTTGTTGTAATACTCGAGCAAACTTATCAGATCTCAACTTTTTAATCGGAAACACGTTAAATCAAATTCACATTTGTATTAGTTTTTTTTTTTTTTTTAGTTTTGCTTCTACAAAAATTAAAACAGTTTTGATTTTAATTATTATACTCTTATATTGACCAATTAATTAATACTTGTCCACGTTTTTAGGACTAAAAATAAATAAAATAACTTGAGAACTTCCAAAGCTAAAATTGGTTTAATCTCGCAGCAAAATATGCATGGATATTATGGTATTAATAAACTAATTTTTAGAGGAGTGGATATATAAAGTATTATACCAAATCTCAAAAACTGATTGAAAAATTTTCAACACGCAAAAGTATTGACAAAAAGAAAGCTTTTTGCACCTGGGTAAATATTATTATTTTTACTAACAATTTTACGTTTGATATTAAATCGAAATTTATAGATTGTTTATCAAAATAAAATTGTTTTGAAGTCTTGTCATGTTATTTAAAATTCAGTTTAAAAACATTGTTATTCTTTTATCATATTTACGAAAGCAATTTTTAAAAAAATAATTTTCATATTTGCGCTGAATTTCTATAGTAAACTACATAATTTTATTGCAAAATTTGAAGTATAATAATTATGTTTTTATTTACTCTAAAAGTATCACTTTAAAGAATTATTTAATTCGTACAACGTTCGTTTCTATAATATTTAAATATATGGGTGGGTGGGTGGGTGGGGGATATTTATAATAATAATAATGATTTATGGAGCAGGAAAATTTTATAGACAGTAAACAGACAAGTCACATAATAATAAGTCACAAAACATTTATGCAGTGTTTATTTTTATCTCCAGGGTAACGGTTTAAGAAACAATAATAATAATAATAATAATAATAGCACAATAATAATAGTCACTGTAGCATCTCACCTACTGTCTCAATAAGTCAATATTATCAGGCATTATTTGTATACATGGCGTGTGTCAATTTATTTCATTTTCACCTAAACAAATCTGATAGGGTGTGTACGCATGACGTCATAATAAATGCGCTTCAATGCCATAATTGAGCAACGAATAACATTGCTTAGCATAGGACAAAAGTGATTTTCCGTTATTGTCTTTGGAAAATAAGTATTTTTTTTTGTAATTATTATTTTTCTCACATATACTTAAAATACTTATAATTCAACTGGTTAACAGCATCAATTCTCTCAAAAAAATTGCTAAGTATTTTTAAAGTGCCAAAATGTGCAATTTTCCCATGATACCAGCCCATGTTATTTAGTACTCACTTATGGCGTTGACTTTAACATGAATGCAAACACCATATTTAAGCTGTGCTAAAATATGCAGCCAGAGATCCTTTACTAGTTGGCTAATTAATATTAATAATAATTGAATAACTTTATTTAAGGCGCATACACGGCTTTTTTAATTAAAGCACAGGATGAATTTAAAATCATAATAGAACTCCTTGGACCTTGCACATAGAACATGTCCAATATCCTAGCATGTACCTGATTTAACGTTGATTTCGCCGCAGTCATTAATTTTATTTTTTCATGAACAAAATGGTACGTACGGACAATGACGTCACAGCTCGCTGGTCCACGCGCGCGTGATGCAAGCGAGCTGTGACGTCACTGTTGGCAAGCACCATTTTGTTCATGAAAAATAATTTAGAAATACACAA
>OX439129.1:5480320-5517820 GCA_949318235.1 Ecdyonurus torrentis
AAAGAAAGAAAGAAAGAAAGAAAGAAAGAAAGAAAGAAAGAAAGAAAGAAGAAAGAAAAGAAAGGAAGAGAAAGAAGAAAGAAAAGAAAGAAGAAAGAAAGAAAGAAAGAAAGAAAGAAAGAAAGAAAGAAAGAAAGAAAGAAAGAAAGAAGAGAAAGAAAGAAAGAAAGAAAGAAAGAAAGAAAGAAAGAAAGAAAGAAAGAGAAAGAAGAAAGAAAGAAAGAAAGAAAGAAAGAAAGAAAGAAAGAAAGAAAGAAAGAAAGAAAGAAAGAAGAAAGAAAGAAAGAAAGAAAGAAAGAAAAGAAAGAAGAAAGAAAGAAAGAAAGAAAGAAAGAAAGAAAGAAAGAAAGAAAGAAAGAAAAGAAAGAAAGAAGAAAGAAAGAAAGAAAGAAAGAAAGAAAGAAAGAAAGAAAGAAAGAAAGAAAGAAAGAAAGAAAGAAAGAAGAAAGAAAGAAGAAGAAAGAAAGAAAGAAAGAAAGAAAGAAAGAAAGAAGAAGAAAGAAAGAAAGACAAAGAAAGAAAGAAAGACACAGATTTGATACTTATTTTGTTTGTTGTTGGTAGTTCTTGATATATTTGGCCGCAGCATAGCGTGCCTGCATGCACAATAATTCAATTTTCATTGAAGCCTTATGTTTGTTATGGTGACAAACAGCCTGGGCTTCGACTTCGACCACATACATATTTGGTTTGGTTTGGTGAGCAACATATTTCCGCGCCAAATATCCACACGCATGAGAGCAAGGCTTCATTACACTGCAGACCAGCTTGTGTAATATACAGCAGGCTTATCATGGTTCCTATTTACAAATTAGACGATGCAGTTTCTCATGTGCAGGGGGAGAAGTATACGTTCATGTTAGATCAAGAATTAATGCGGTTGGGGTTGCTTAATACGCGTTTTTGTGTGTATAATGCAATAAAAATGAATTGTAATAAAATATGGGCTGAACTTAAATAAAACTTTTGTTTGAAAAGTTATCTGAAGGTCGAGTTCAATTTTACACACCTGATTTATCTTAATATTATATAGGCAACCAAAATAATTGTTCAGTAAAGAACAACAATACTAATACAGAACAGCTGATGTGCAATGAATGTCTATCAATTTAACCCCAGCACTCACAAAGTACCTATAGTGTTTACATAATATAATACAAATACATCAAGTTTTAATTTTGAAGTCAATTTTATATGGTTCCAATTATTGTTGTTGTTTACCATTGATTTGATTTGAACTCATGTATAATTTTATTTTGAATTATGTTTAGCAAAGTCATTGTCAGAAATTATTAGTCTCCTACGCTACTAAAAAATATTCTGATTAGTTTGCTTACGTGGAATGTTAATATTGTTTAGATATGATTTATCCATGTTTTATCCATTAAGCCATGTTTTAGCCATGATTTTATAGACCTAGTATTTTTTTTTTTCAGGAATATTTTTTAACACAAAATGAAAATGAAAGGATGAAGCTTATTGGTATATAGCGCGTGAGAAAAGGTAAAATTCTCCTGGTTTAAGAAAAAATACTTTTTTTTTTTTTTTTTTTTGAGAAAACTACTGTACCACGGTGCAGCACCGCGATCACGGATATATTTAAATGAGGAATACTAGACATACTTTTACGTGTTTTAAGACTTATAATTTTTTTGTTAATACAAATACAATTTAAATAACTTTTTAAACCGATATCCTCCATGGTAAGCCGAAGTGTTGTTGATGATATTGATTGAACACAATAGAAGAGGTGTATACTGTACACATGTAATGTTATGGTAGTGGGGTTAAGTAGGTAAGGGGGAAGCCTGAGCAGTGTTTTGACTCGCGAGACCACCAGGTAAGTTAAGTAAAGTGACTCAGCTTTGAGGTGACTATCGAGACAGGATGCCGGACGCAGCGGGAGGTGATCACCAAGAAGAGAACAAGGACGGAGAGGTTGAATCTGAGAGCAAAATAATCAGAATCCTCACCGTCATGGCTTATCTATCATCTGTATCCATGGGAGCTGTGCTTCTATCAATGTACTATATCTTTCTCTGGGACCCCAAAATACCAACTCAGAAGCGACTTTAGTCATAGGTAAGTGACATCTTTAATTGTAACCACACTGGGGTATAACATTTTATTTTATTGTCTGTAATAATTCATGTTAAAGTCGACGCCGCATGGGCTGCATACAAAAATGACTCATTTTGCCAGTTTAAAAATACTAAACAATATTTTTGAGAGCATTGATGTTGTTAATATGTTGATATGTTAATATGTTAATAGTTAATATGTTGATATGTAGTACCTCAAGGATTCTCAAGTACATGAGAAAAATTATAACAACAACTAAAAAAATCAGCCGATTTCTACAAGAAAATAACCAAAAATGAAGTTTGTCCTATGCTGAGCAATGTTACTCATTACTCTAGTATGGCGTCCAAGTGCATTAAATATGACGTCATCCGCATACCTATAGAATGGAGCGTCTCGGTATGGCGCGTGGGAAAAGCTAAGGGTTCCCTAGTTTAACATTAGTCTTATAGGGAAAGACAGTTTTTTTTATTTTTATAATTTTTGAGAAAACTACTGCACCGATTCCATAGATATACTATAGACCTACTTTTACGTCTTTTAAAACCTAGATTTTTTTTTAAATGTTATATTAAACCGATAAATTTCATTAGAATTATACTTAGAATATATATTATATTATTATATATATTATAATTAGATTATATAAGTATAATTAAGAATAAACATTGCTTTAATTGACTAATTGCAATGAACGAACTATTTAAAATAAATCTGAATATTCTTAAAATGCATTTCTTATTGGAATATCGTTTTCACTTGCATGTTGCAACAATTAAAATATTTCATTGCCAGTGTTCCATTAAGTTTATTGTTAAGGCGGGAAATCAGCTACTGCGGGATTTGACTAAAAAATTGTAAAGACAGAAAAATCTGAAATTTTGCACAGTGATACATTAGGATTAGGTATCTTCAAAAATGTTAAAACTTTGGGGGGTCACCACGCTAGATTTTTAATTATGATTTTTTGAAGTTTTAGTCCCATAAGAGCCCATGTTAATTTCAATAAATAATTTATCTCTTATCTGATGGTCACGGGTTCTGAAAATTTTATCATAGGTAGCTGTTACTATTAACTTTCAAATGGCATCATAAAATTTCGAAGTTTTCTTTTTAGATTTTGAGATACAAGCCATCTGTATACAATCCTTAACCAAAACCCAGTCAATTTTACTTGGCCACAAAGTACATTAATTGTAATTGATAATTGTTTATTATTTAAAACTCGCATCTCAATTACACTGCAATTACAAAAATACACACGTACAATATTACCTTATATGCTAGAATATACTATATTATATTATATTATATTATATTATATTATATTATATTATATTATATTATATTATATTATATTATATTATATTATATTATATTATATTATATTATATTATATTATATTATATTATATTATATTATATTATATTATATTATATTATATTATATTATATTATATTATATTATATTATATTGTATTATATTATATTATATTATATTATATTATATTATATTATATTATATTATATTATATTATATTATTATTAGTTACAGTTGTACTCACATATGAACAAAGAATTTTACAGTTTTACTCATTACACATTCATGTTGTTTAACTTTTTTTTTTTTTTTTTTTTTTTTCAATTTTAGAGAATGAGGCATCAAAAATATCAAAGAGTTTGCTGAATAAATTTTTTGTTACGATTAATGAGTGCACATGACTCGGTGAATAAACATTTTATAATTGAGAACATCAAGTTTACCAAGATCACGTCTAAATAACATGCAAATGTAAATTATCACGTGGAGTTAGAATAAAAGTAAATCAATTAAAATTAAGCATTATTGAATATATTTCTATACATATAGTTGAACGTTTCATTAATTACATCAAGTTACATAATAAAGTAGACCTATACTACTGCACTATAGGGTGTGTGCGCATGACGTCATTCTGAATGCTTTTTCGATGCTCTTCTTGAGCAATGAATAATATTGTATACATCATAAGACAAACCTAGTTTTTGGCTATTTTCTATGGAAATTTTGCTTTATTTTTTGTTATTAATATTTTTCTTACATATACTGGAGGTACTAATTCAAACTAATTCAATGCTCTCAAAAATATTGCGAAGTATTTTTAAACTGGCAAAATGAGTCATTTTTCCCTTACCGGTCCATGTTATTTAGCGCTCACTTATGGCGTCAACTTTAGCATGAATGAAACCACCCTATATATTTAGTTTTGCTTAAGTTTCCCTATATTACAAAAACTGTATTGTGTATGATATTGCAACGTGCCATTTATATAATGAAGAACTACGTAAAAACACAAGGTTTCTCTTGTAGTCGCGAGGATGTCATATCAACGCGGGGAAATCTTCCCAGCTTAAAAAAGGCTTCTTTTCAGTTTTTTGTTCCACTATTGCAATATTTCAATATGACAATAGTAAAGAAAAATGTACGATCTACATTTCTTAATTCATGACGCTATTTTCTAAGGATTTAAACTGATATAGAAACCTTTAAAAAAAAAATTGGAAATAGTTCGAGAGATTTATGACGAGTCTTATGAAGCTTTTTTATTGAAAGTAAATTTAAATTGAATATTTTGATAAATATTTTTTCAGGTTTTTGCATGTTAATAATTTTGAATTTATATAATAAAAATAATAATAAAAAAATAAAAAAAATGATGTAAATAAATGTAGCTGTTCCTATAGTAATTATCAGTACAAGCGCCGTGCTGAATACAATATAGCAATACATCAGTTATATACGTTTTAAGTCGTTACTGATTTAATGTATTTCATTTGTTAAATGAAATTTGATATTGTTATAACGTGCTTAAATTTGAAAGTTTGAAATATTCTTTATAGCAAACGTCACAATTATTTTTATTTAAAGTATTTTTATTTTATTTGTATAATTATTATAATAAGAATAATATAATAATCCTTATTGAGGCTGGCAGTTGATAGTAAAACAGTTAAAGTTGCAACAAGCCTTGCTCTTGCCAAATATAACTTAAAATATGTTAATAAAACAATAAGAATAAATAATAAATAAATAAATAAATAAATAAATAAATAAATAAATAAATAAATAAATAAATAAATAAATAAATAAATAAATAAATAAATAAATAAATAAATAAATAAATAAATAAATAAATAATCGTCTTTATTCAAAAAAATGCATAGAAAAAAAATACAAATTTTTGAAAGGGCGAGGTTTAAGGCTGACAATATGTGTGGCCCACTCTTACACCTAACCCCAACAGAAAACATTTATGATAATCTTTGATTGCATACATAATTCTAATATGAGAGAAGTAGTAATAATACTACGTAGCAAGAGAACAAAAGAAAAAGGAAAAGTTACAATATCTTTAAAAAAAATAATAGTAATAAAACAAACTAGTAATGAATACGACATGCAATGAATTACACAACTATAAGTACATTACTAGTAATTAAATAAAAACTTCGTAATGAAGTTTTTATTATTATCTGTATATTATAATATTCCAATGTTGTATGGGTGGTCAACATTAATACATCCATGTTATCTGTTTTTGAGTTTTTATCAAGAAATGATTCTAAAGTATTAGCAAAACTTTTCTTAAGCAAATTTTTTAAAGAGTTATCATCATATTTTACATTTCTTAAGATAAATGGCAAATTGTCATACATTTTAACAGCTACAAAATATGGACTTGTTTTAAATAACTTTAGATGAATGTTTTGGTATGGCGGCCACTTTGCTTATGTAATTGGTTTTATATATAGTTATTTTTATTGTTTTATTTTTAAAATTGTTTCTCAGCTGTCTTCAAAAATCTTATTATTTATTTCTCCAATTAAAAGTATAATCCAACGGAGCTTATCGGTTTAGCGCGCGGGAAAAGCTATAAGAGTCCCCTGATTTATGAGTTTTTTTTTTTTAATACATATAATTTTGGAGAAAACTGGTCCTCCGATTCCGGAGATATTTAAGGTGAGATATTCGAGATGCTCGAGATATTTAAGCCTTACAAGTCTTGTTTTTTTTTTGTTTTTTTTTTTTTTTTTAACAATTTTTTAAACCGATAACCTCTTATGGTTTAATACAACATAATTATGTAATACAAGGTTTACGGTTCAGACAGTTGAGGTTTCGGTTAAGGTTTCGGTTAAGATTTCGGTTAAGGTTTCGGTTAAGGTTTCGGTTAAGGTTTCGGTTAAGGTTGTTGTGTGTTGATTACATGAAGATGTAATCACATAATTAAACATACTACATCAAAATCTTACAATCAATATAATACTTATTTTGTAGTCATACACTACGTTTTATTATGTTCATAATGAACAAAATTTTCAAAATATATTTTTTCCAGTGATAATTTTCTTAAGGGTTGTATATAGATGGCTTATATCTCAAAATCTAAAAAGAAAACTTCCTAATTTTATAATGTCATTTGAAAGTTAATAGTAACAGCTACCTCTGATAACATTTTCAGAACCTGTGACCATCAGATAAGAGAGAAATTAATTATTGAAATTAACATGGGCTCTTATGGGACTAAAACTTCAAAAAATCATAATTCAAAATCTAGCATGGTGACCCCCCAAAATTTTTACATTTTTGAAGATACCTAATTCTAATGTATCACTGTACAAAATTTCAGATTTTTCTGTCTTTACAATTTTTTAGTCAAATCCCGCAGTAGCTGATTTCCCACCTTAAAGAAAAATGTTGAACTTTACTTGTTTGTTATAGCCATGCTTAATATTGTTTAACTATTTGTAAGGTTTCTCTTGCTTGCAATGCAAAATAACACATTTGGTATACAGATAATAATATGCAATATATTCATACGAAGCCCGTTTTATTTGCAATTACATATGTTAACTTCAATTTTAGAATGTTTTTTTTTTCACTTGTGTTTTGAAAGGTGAACAAAAATGGCTTTAGTGCAAGTTTTCTGGAACGACACGATGTCGCATAATTTTTCAATTTTACTTTAGCTCACCCTAAAAAAAAAAAAAAGCAAAATTGATTTACTCAAGTCGGAAAGCTGCAATAAATTATAATAACTTTATCGAGAAAGTAATTTGTGTTCCCATATAATCTGACTTTAGCATAAAAAAAGCAATTTTTTTAAAATGACGTCATATTATGACATTTTATATAATATATCAAAAATATTTTACTTTTCCTTAAAAAATAATAATAATATAAAAAAAGTTACACTATTTGTAAAGCAGAATTGTTGAAATTATATTTTGCATAATAAATTATATTTTGCATAATAATATTTTGCCTAATAATATTTTGCATAATAAATTATATTTTGCATAATAAATAGTTCTTCCGTTTGTGCAGCAAAACATAAATAAAGTTGCTGACCGTTGTATGCGCGCGATACTGCACTGAAAACATCAATTAAATCAATTAAATCAATTGTTCAGTTACATTGATGTAACTCTTCAGTACAAACCAATAACTTGCTTGACAAAAGTTTTAACAGTAAGTTATTAGTATAAGCGTTATTTCTTCAGCGGTAAATAGTTAGCTCTGCACATCTTAAAAAAACTTTGTATATATCTTACAAATTTATTATAAAAAAAAAAACGTATACATAAAAAATTAAGAAAAACAAACAAAAATTGTTGGCGTTGAATGAGATACTTTGTTATAACTTAAAAACTTTCAGTACTAAGTCTAGAGTAATTTTGCTATTCAACATAACTTCTTGAACAGTGCACAGTAAGTTTGCTAAAAACCATACTTGAGATAACATCGTTAAACCAAGGCTGGCAAGAACGCCGGTTTAAGAGATTATTTTCAATGTTGACATTTTTACTGTGGCTTACTGAACCTCAAAGCTTTTGTTTTCCTAAATTTAAATTAACTTTGACAGTGGAAAAAAATGTAACAAAATAATTTGTAACTCACGAAAACAAAAGCTTAGAGGCTCAGTAAACTGTATTATCAATTTTAACATTAAGAACAAAATTCTAACTTTAGTTATTTAGCTGCTTCATTGTCCCATAAGAAAGCATGCTACATCAACAATAATGGAAATTCATGCCAGCTTTTTGTTAGTATTGTTGAGCTAATACGTATTCCTATAACGAAGCTCACTTTTGCAAGTAGTTTATTCTTCGGAGTGTTTTTTTCCGTGTATTTATAGCTTACAACATAATCAAATAATGGAATAATTTTATTCCATTGTAATCTATAACCTCTTGGCTAATTGTTAATATATGTTTTTTTTTTTTTTATGTATGTTATTTATTGACGAAGCAGTTTTTCTGATAAAGGTGTGAGATCACTATAGTGTATAGGCATTTTGCCTTTTTCTCATCACCCGTTGGGTTACTTACTTGTTGTTTTTGTATTTTTTTGCTATATGTACTATTCACAATCTTAAACCCAATAAAGAACTATTATTATAGCATGCAGGGTGCAGGGCAGGGTGATATTTTGATATGGCTTCCATATTTTTCACCAGATAACAAAAACATAAGACATTCTGAAGCTTTGTTGATAGTTGGCAAAGACGAGTAAAATTTAAAATTATTTAATTTATGCCAATTACTTTGATGCCATATAGTGTAGAAGAAATTTTGATATTTTGCAATTGTATAAATAATTATTTGCTGCATAAAAATAACAGTTTGCTGTGTAATGTGCTCACGATCAGCAGCTTTTTGTTTGAAGCAAAATTTTATTTCACAATTAACGATTATAAGAAGTGAAAATAATATGCGTAATCAATAATATATTTGGAAATAAAAAATATTAGTGTAGGGGTGAAAGTTGAAGTGAAATATTTTGCTGAGGATTATATAGGTATATTAAAAGTGGGTCTGTATAGGCTTTGTTTGATTTGCTTCCAAATTAGTACTTTGTATATTATACAAGAAATAACTATACATCAAATAAAACTTAATACGCAGAATAATAATTATATTTATGCATAGTTATGAGTAATGAATCATTGCAGTGTATGTAATTTGAAATGTAAAGTAATAATATTTAGCATGTATGTATATTGGCAGATCTTAAAGGTAACAACAAGCTTCTAACAAGCGTTATGTCACTTAGTTATATAATATACGTATATTATTATGATACAATATATTATAATAAAAATAAATACTTGTTACTGGCGGTGACACAGCATCAACCAGAGGGGCGCTAGAAAAAGGCTAATTTAATATTACGCTTTTACGTTTTTTTTTTTTTTTTTGCTGCTGCTTTTGAGAAAACTACTCCATTGATTCCGATAATTTGATTCAAAAATGTTAAATAAGGGATACTAGAACTATATGGGCATACTTTAATGTGTTTTAAGCAAATATTTTGTGTTAACGACAACGATAAGAATCATTGTAAAAAATTAATTGCAAAAAATTATGTTGATATTTTCTAGCGCAGAAACATTACAAACAATGCAAATCACAGTTATATAAATAAATATAATATCGGCAGGTGCATCCTATAATATTGCGCAGTAGAAAAGTGCAGGGTGTATTGTTGCGAGTATAGGGATGACGTCATCACTGGTTCTCCAGGTGACGTCACTCGACAATCCAGAAGCACTGACTGTGTGTGTACCAGCCAGCCAGCCAGCCAGCGAGCGAGCGAGGGGTAGAGTCGACTCTGTTTGAATGGGGACGAAGCTACATGGCTCTGCTTCTCTCTCTCTCTCTCTCTCTCTCTCTCTCTCTCTCTCTCTCTCTCTCTCTCTCTCTCTCTCTCTCTCTCTCTCTCTCTCTCTCTCTCTCCGCTCCAATATCGACTTGAGACGAAAAGAGCTGCGCACGCATACCCGGGGATCTACATAGGAAAATTTTTGTGTATGGTGTGTAGTATAACAAATCTTTGTATCAAACATTTGGTCGTAATAAAAAACCATAAGTGAAGTTGCATCAAGCTGGTGCACGGCATAGGTGCATTGGGTGCAGTTAAACAAACTGCAATCCAACGTGTACGTAAAATGAACGGTGGGGGAGGTGGTGGTAATGAAAAATCTGCCATGGCGGGAGAAAATAATTCCGCATCTGCACCTCCTTCAGCCCCTCACAACGACATCAAGTTAGCTGGTGAAGAATCTAAAGAAAGGATGTACGAAAGTAAACACCACAAAAAAGTAGTTCGTGTGCTTACAGTTTTAGCTTACGTTTTATCAGTTTCCTTAGCAGCTATTATGTTATCTTTATATTACGTCTTTCTATGGGATCCAAGATCTACAAGAAATGTTACACGATTTACGGCTGCGCAAATTCCATCTTCTAATTTGAGACCTTCACCTACGAGGTGTCCACCTGATCTTGGTGCCCTGCCTCCTGGTATTGTTGATGGACAGGCTAGATACCCTGCAACTACACCCTCAGTGGACGCACAAGGTGAGCCGAGGTCCTCGGGCAGCTAGCTGCAACTTTCATGCATGAACAAAACAACCAAACACAACTTTTTTTTCTTTTTTGCACCAACTTTATAATATGGCATACAAAGGAACATAACTTTGCATTTTCAGGCGTATAAGTAAAAAAAAAAAATTTCATTGAGCTAAAAGAAGAGCAAAATGTGCAAATAACATGAAATGTTTGCAGCACGTTTTATCGATTTTCTAAAATTGATATCAGATATTGTTCATACATCTACTATACTATACATGTAATATGAACCGAGGAGTTTAACATGAAATGATGTTATTTAGAAATCACATTAATAATTAATTATTTTACTATATTAAAATACTGAATAAATTTCGTCGAAATTTCAGTTAAACTAGTTTGAACAAAAATAAATACGTAATAATTTTATGCTAGTTCATTTTCAGCATAATTTATTCTATACTGCATAAATTATGTGTTACATAGCATAAATTTAATCTTTGTTGATTATTAACCATTAATATTGTTCTAATTTAGCATAGAAATTTTGCTGTAATGACATAAATACAGCATTAAGTATATAATTTGTTCTCCGTGCTCGGAAATAATAAAATTACGTAATTTAAGCTGCATTTCTGTCATCGTAGCATAAATAATACTAAATTACAACAACATAAATAATTATGCTGTACAAGATAATATTTATGTTTTATAACATTTTTATTATACTGTATATAGCATAGATAACGCTGCAATTACGCTGACTTGTGATGAAAACAAACTACCATAATTATCACGTAATTATTTTTGTCCGTTTCAGAGCTGTACTCTGCACTTTTTTCTTTTAATATGAATGTGTGTAGAAATAAAGTTTCACAGGAATTATTATTTATAAATAATTTACTTCAGATCTAAAACAATCGCGAAGTAATTCAGCTTTGAGATTTTCTTTGCAATACATTAGGTGTATGAAGTAGTTTAAAACTATACCGAGCTGGTATGGCCGAGTGGTGAAGGCAGTTGACTCGTGTAACTGTGTACTCCTCACCGAGTAGGTTCTAGACACTTCTGGGTGTGTACGTGAAGTGTGAGGCATGTGAGGCATGTGAGGCATGTCTGAGGCATCACGGTAAACGATGCATGTTTACATGCATCCCATGGCGACGCACAGCATTCGGGAGGTGCATGATTGATGTGATTGCACCGACCAGCCTGCCTAGAAATTTTTCCATGGTTTCTCTAGGCTGTCATGGAGAATGTCAGGCTGTGTATTTAGACCGTGGCCTGCCCGTATTTGCTGTTTTCATTGATTGTTAAGTCCTTACCTGTCGATAAGACAATGTCTTGACTGGGACTGGGATTGGTGTAGCACGATAAGACAAAATGACCAGCAAAAAAAAAAAAAAAAAAAAAAAAAAAAAAAAAAAAAAAAAAAACTCAAGCGTGAAGCTCTCAGTTAGCCTTGTACGACAACAAAAGTCGGCAAACAAACAAACAAACAAATTCAACAATGCCATGATTGATGTTTGACAACTGCTTATCAAGTTTCACTCCCTCATCAATCATTATCACTATCTTACATACAAATTGGTATTGCAAATAATTTACAAGCGAACATGGAAGACTTTTTTTTATTATTAATTTTTTACTATGACTATAAATAAAAATGCAAATTAGTTCTTCATTCAGCATACGAAAAACATAAATTTAATAAATTATTCAGTTACATAGATGTAACTTTTCAGTACAAACCAATAACTTGGTTAAAAAAAAAAGGGAAAACGTTTAAACAGTAATTCGTTAGTATAAATGCAATTTGTTCAGCGGTAAATAGTTAGCTCTGCACATCTTCAAAAACTTTGTATATAGATCTCTAACTTATTTATTATAAAATTAATCTAAACAGTATAATTATAACTCTTCAGTTACGCGTGTCAGTGCAGCAGTGCAAGAGAATATCATAAAGTCACAAACAATGCGATAAACAATAACAATATCTTGTAAATATCAACAAACAAAATATAAGTAAAATTTATTATTTATTTTTGATATAAATAAATTACTACGCGATCTTAGCTATTAATATAATATGCAAAAATTTTATACAGAAAAAAAAAGAACATCACACCAAAAAATAAGCATTGAAAAGCTTGTCCACAGTTTTGCAATGCTTTAAGTTTTGTAGAATCAAAGGTTAAGACATCACTAAACGTTGATATTTTAACAATAAAAACGTTAGTGACGTCACAAGCGCAGGGATTAAATATAAAAATCGTATATTTGTAACAGCTAAGTTTAACGTTTATTCCATTGTGATTCTAACGCTTGTGACGTCATTTATGCTGTTATCGTTAGATTTTCAACGTTTAGTGACGTCATAACCGTTGATTCTTCAATACTTAAAGCATTGCAAAACTGTGTACAAGCTTTTCAATGCTTTTTTTTAGTGTGTATAAGCACTGTTTAGTACAACAATATATATATATATATTTTAAATAAGAAATAAGGTGAATAAGAAATAAGGTGAATAAGAAATAAATAAATAAACAATCGTCTTTATTTTTTTAAAAAAAAGCATAAATGAAAATACAATTTTTGAAAGGGTGAGGTTTAAGCCTGACAAAATGTTTGGCCCGATCTTATAAGAAATAAGAAATATTATTGAGCCAGTCGGTAACATTTTAAGTTTGTAACAACAAGCCTTGCTGTAGTCTGCATTTACATATAATAATAATAAATAAATAAATAAATAAAATACATTTATCTACATTAATTTAAGCTCATTTACAAACTTCTTGTCTAAATCAACAATGCAGCATGCAGAATGTCACAGTCAGTAAAATGTGACAAATTATATAGAGTGTGCGGTAAACATAAGTACATACAGCAATTTCATCAAGTTTTAAATAACAATCAAAGTATTCGGATGAATTATAGTATAGTCTTTATATATTAAAAATATTGAATAGTTTTTAAAATGATGTATTAATATTTAGATTTCTATTGAAATGTATTTCGGATTGCGATGTTTGTTACATCGCCACACGTGGTTAGCCATGCAGGTGACCTATAGAGGTCATCTGCTTGATAAACTGTCAATCATAACACTCAACTTTCAAATAAAACCATACAAATTTACTTTTATATGCATTCAAATCAAATTTAAAATATTTAAGCTAAATTTTTAAATTGGATTGTTTTTCATATTTCACTTAAATACCATTATAAAATTGTGTTGTTTGTTTTCAAATATATAAACGTCTACTTAACTGAATAGGTTGATTTTAAAATGTTTAACTATAATAATTTGAACCTTGGTGACTGAACATGGTTCACAAATATATATTTTAAATATTCATAAAATATGAAAGAGACAAAGGAAATTTTAACTTTTATTGTTATTAACGCTATCTCCATAGTTTTGCATTTACATTTTAGCTTTTTAAACCACATCCACGTTATATTTGTGAACCATTAAAGCCTCGTTCACAATGGACTTTTTCTAAGTTTTCTTAAGTGAAAATGCTAATTTTTTCCACTTAAGAACGATTGGTGTTCACAATGAAACTATTGTTGCACTTAAGAATTTTCTTAATTGGTTTCACTTACAGCAATTTTTTTTTCTTAAATTTTCTTAAGTAGCTAATTAGAAGAATTATTTGAATTTACGTAAGAATCAAACCATTGTTGATTCTTACGTAAATTCAAATAATTCTTCTAATTAGCTACTCAAGAAAAATTAAGAAAAAAAAAATTGTGAAGTGAAAGTTCTACGTAAAAAATTAAGAAAAAAAATTCTTAAGTGGAAATCAAACTTGTTTCTTAATGTGAAAAAATTAGCGTTTTCACTTAAGAAAAGTCCATTGTGAACGAGGCTTTTCATCCACGTCAAATCTTAATATTTAGTAACCAAGTTCAGCTGTCCAGTACATGTACACACGATATGTTTTACCATTATAGAAACTTTGCACTCAATTTTCAATGTAATTAATGAGACAAATATGCACCAAATTTAAATGGTATCACAATCGTGGGTACAGAACAGTACATACACCTAACATTTGTCAATTACGTATTCTATAACTTTTGTCATAGTAATTAAGTTTGCAATTTTAAAATTGAATTCATTTATATCCCTTTTCTTTTCTTTTTTTTTTTTTTCTTTTTTAATTAGGCAAAAAATTTAAAGATATCTTATTTAAAAGTCAAGTTACAAAAAAAAACTAGTAATTTTGCTGTAATGTATGATAAAATGACGGATTACCATATAATATATGGTATATATTATGTATATTATTCAAAATTTTATTAAGATTGCAAAGATAAAAATAAAAACTCTGTTTAAATTATTTGTATTCTTTTACAAATTATAAAATAAAATGTTCTTCATCGTTAGCTTAATGTAAACGTAATCTGAAAGCAGCGATGTATGTATGTATGTATGTATGTATGTATGTATGTATGTATGTGCAGCAGGATGAAGACCTCATGTTTTTGTTCTAAAAATACCCGGAGCATGTTGTGATGTATTGCACTCGTTACTTATTTCTTGCGTTGGAATGCAGTTATAATGTTAACTGTAGTTTTAACACGGGACAAAATTATCTGTGGGAGTGAGCAAATTTGACTTATAGTTTTAGTACCCGTAGACCCCACACGGAAAACATAAATTTAAGAAATTATTTAGATACATATCAATAACTCTTTAGTACTAAACAATAACTCTCTTGCAAAAAGTTTAAAGAGTAACTCGTTAGTACAAACGTAATTTCTTTAGCGGTAAATAGTTAACTCTTTAGATTCTAAAAAGTTTAGTATGTATCTAAAGAATTTATTATGAAAAAAGTCTAAATAGTAACTCTTTAGATAGTTTTTTCCCTGCACGTGTTGGCATGTTAACGGCTTTGTATGTGGTATTTAAATTGGTTGATTTAAAGTAGTACCTTAATACACACTTAACTCAAGTTTAACCAGGTATTAAGTATATAGTAACTTACGGCTGTGAGCGCACGTAAAACATAGTTCTCTCTCTCTCTCTCTGTCTCTCTCTCTGTCTCTCTGTCTCTCTCTCTCTCTCTAATAAACACAGTATAATAATATAAAGAAAATATTCAAATAAAACTATGTTTACGTAAAATATTTAATACAAGTACTGCACTAATTACGTCTTCATATTTCAGTCAATAGTTGTAGAAGTTAATATTTTTATCTCGGTGCTAATTAAGTTGCCTCATTAACGATGAAACTTCAGAGAGAGAGAGAGAGAGAGAGAGAGAGAGAGAGAGAGAGAGAGAGAGAACTGACGTCAGCTCCTAAGTCAAACACATTAACAAGGGCTTATTATAAATCTAATAATCATCGTGTTATCATTAGAGCAAGACCGAGCAAGTACTCGAGCCTAATTACGCTTTACCTCGTTAGTACATTCAGCTCAACTTACATTTTATTGGACAAAAAATTGTAATGTTTTTTCTTTTTCTTTTTATAATTTATAATATGTACTCTATGACGAGTTAAAGTAATTAGTAAATTGAATAAAATGTGCAATGAATTATTTATGGATGTATATGAGATTTAATGAAGTGTAATTCAGCATTAAGATAATTATAAAAACACTTAAGTAAGTAACAGTACTGTACAAGTAAGTGGGCAACTGCGCCCCTGCGGAGAGTGAAGGTAGGCAAATTGTTAAGCACATTTGAGCAACTGGTTGCATAACTTCTAGGATAATCTACAAAAACAAAGGGTAAAACCAACTAATCAATAAATCAATCGATCGATCAATCAATCAATCAATCAATCAATCAATCAATCAATCAATCAATCAATCAATCAATCAATCAATCAACCAATCAATCAATCAATCAATCAATCAATCAATCAATCAATCAATCAATCAATCAATCAATCAACCAATCAATCAATCAATATACTGATAAATGAATCAACCAATCAATCTACTGATAAATCCATCAATCAACCAAACAACCAATCAATCAATCAATCAATCAATAGACAAATTAATAAATAAGTTTGCACATGACAAATGGTGATTAACCACGTGTTTGCACTCAAGTATGTACATATGTACTATACGTTGTGGTAAACATGAGCTCAAGATCAGCGACGTAAATACAAAACTGTGTCTAGCACACGGTCGAGCAAGGTCTGGAAATAAAGAACACAAACAAAGCGCTGTAATGAAAACCAAGCAAAAGTCAACAGTCTTACATATCCTCGCTCAGTGAGCACGCGCACAAGTTACACACGGTTCGTGCATCTATTTTAATGTCTGCCTCACAATGTCAAACCTGGAGGATATTAAATAGCGTGGATCCACATGACGTCATATTTATTACGCTTGGACGCCATACTCATTGTCCATTGCTCAGCATAGGATAAACTTCGTTTTGGGCTATTTTCGTTGGGAATTTGCTTAATTTTTATTATTATTTTTCTCTCATACTTGAGATACTTATTCAACCTATTAACAACATCATAAATATTGCATAGTATTTTTAAACTGCTAAAATGAGTCGTTTTGCTATGCGGCCCATGTTATTGAGTGATCCACATGACTTCAACATGAATACATACACCCTATTATTTAAAATAAACAATAAACGTATTAGTTACAAAGAATATAGTTCTTCATGGACCGCTGAGATTTATTTAAAGGCGTAGAACACGTTGAACAAAAAACCTCTTTAATATCCTAACAAACCTAAATATCAACGTTGATTTGGCCGGAGTCATTAATTTCTAATTTATTTTACGTTCAAGAAAATGGAATCTGCAGGTTTATGACGTCACAGCTCACCTGTTTCCTCGCGTGATGGACTAGTGAGCTGTGACGTCATAAACCCGCAGCTGCCATTTTGTGAATGTAAAATAAATTAGAAATCAACGACTCCGGCCAAATTAACGTTGATACTAAGGTATGTTAGGATCAAATTACACATGTTTTTTGTTCAAGGTGTTCTAAGCCTTTAAGAATGTTTACAATTATTTTAAATAGTATATGTAAATAATAGTACATTGAAATTATACACACGGGGAAAAATTAAGAACAATTCTGCATTTTATAAATGCCATGTCATAAAACATAGATGGTTTTAAATTGTAATAGCACAAATAATTATGCTGTTAACTTTCAGTACGTTCACTGTGAAATATAATGGGAAATATATACTATCATATACTATCATGTGAAGTATAATGTCAAATATATACTATCATATACTATAATGTGAAGTATAGGCTAAATCTACTATCATATACTATCATGTGAAATATAATGTCAAATATCTACTATCATATACTATCATGTGAAGTATAGGCTAAATTATGTTGTTTTGAACAAATGTGGCAGAAATTGAACTAGAAATTTTATTACAGTTATAATTTTTATCTATTTGGAAATTATCCAACCAAATAAAAATATATAATAATTACATTGAGTAATAATAAGTATTGTCGTTGATTTTAATGATGATTTATAAAATGGCCAACAAGTACAGACGAGAGTTTCACTTGTTTCATATATTGTGCATGCATGTATATGATCAAAGTCAAGCTAAATTGTAAACAAAGAATGGACGAGTTCAATATTCAAGGGTACGCTACGCTATTGTTGAGTCAATCCTACGTTAAATACAAGAGCTCTGAATGCTAAATATAAGTAACTGCACCTGATCAGGACACAGCACTGGCAAGGGTCATCACTGGCAAGGGTCATCATTAGTTTTATGTTAATTTTGATCTAGTATAGGGCTTACCATGTTAAATTGAGGGTTTTGATTTTTCAATTTCTTGCTTCAGAATTGTTATAACACGTAAAATCACACATCATTATAAAGTAAAAAGTATAACTCATAAAGTATTTAGGGCGTGAAAGAACCCCAGTGAAAGGAACGAGCTGGTATGGCCGAGTGGTGAAGGCATCTGACTCGCAACTCTGTACTCCTCACCGAGTATAGGTTCGAGCCACTGCTAGGTGCGTACGTGAAGTGTGAGAGCACAACACGTTGCACGATGCATTTTTACATGCATTCCATGACGACGCACAGTATTCGGGAGGTGCATGATTGATGTGATTGCACCGACCAGCCTGCCTAGATGTTTCCACGGTTTCTCTAGGCTATCATGGCGAATGCCGGGCTGTGTACTTAGGCCGTGGCCAGCCCGTGTGTGCTTTTCCATTAATTGGAAAGTCCTTACCTGTCGATAAGACAATATCTTGACTGGGACTGGGATTGGTGTATAGCACGATAACACAATATGGCAAGCAAAAAAAAAAAAAAAAAAAAAAAAAAGTGCTCAAAGTCGACTCCAAATGAGGGTTTGGGTTACGACAGCAATTTCAGTTTCTCATTGTTGACTCAAATTTAATTACAAATACAAATTTAACTACTGATTATTATTTAAATATTTTAGAAAAGAAATCTGTAATTAAATGATTCTAAATTTTTGTAAGGTGAAATATTTAATTTAGGATAATTTTATATTATATCTTTTATTTTAGTAATATTACAATTTTATAAGAGGGCAATTTTCATTTTACCTATAAATAAATAATCGTCTTTATTCAAAAAAATGCATTCATACCTGATTACTTTTTGTTCAGCCTCAAATTAAGAAGGAAAATTCTTAACCGTGACAAAACGATCTACTTTGACGAACACAACAAAATATATTGTAGAAAATAAACTGTTTCCTACAATCAAGGAGAAAATTGACAATTTTCAATTTCCGTGATTTGACTTGCTGGTTATTACAAAATCAATCGTTATTACAAATAATAAGTCTTAAACATGAGGTGAACAACATTTTCAATCCAACATTTCAACAATGAGAGTATGTAACACGAAAGCCAAACCCTTTCATTTCAACAATATTATTATTTTGTTATTTGTTATTATTTGTTATTATTATTTTGTTTTTGCTAAAATTTGCATGAAAATAAAAAAACTTTAAGACAGAAAATCTTAATACGGAATAAGGAAGACTACAAAAATATTTAGGGGTTAATTTTATTTCATATTCTAAAAGAGGACATTGTCCTGAATTGATACATATATGAATTTCTAATCTTTGAGTTCATTAAGTTTTTATCATTATTATTTTAACTCACGAAATAACGTCGCAGGCTTATCCTTGTAGGCATATGAAAATGTTGCAGCTTGTGACGTCATTTCACGACTTTTAAAAATTAATTAAATATCATATCCGTGTATATCTATAGTGTATATCTATATCAGTGTATAGGCATTTTGCCTTTTTCTCATCACCCGTTGGGTTACATTTACTTTATTTTTGTCTTTTTTTATATATATATATATAATGTACTTTCTTATTTTAAACCCAATGAACTATTATTATTATTATTTTATTATTATTATTATTATTATTACTGAACTCAAAAATTAAAAATACTTGATAAACTAAAAAATTAAAAAAATTCACATAAGTGACCTATATATCGGTTCAGTATAATGCCCTCATTTAGAATAAAAAATAAAATTAACCCCTAAACATTATTGGCCTTCGTCATTGTACGAATAGCTGAACGCTACATCAATATGAAATTGGTTCAACATCGTTAGTGAAAAAATATTTTAATTAGGATTAACTAATTTTAATTGAAAGTTAATTAAAGTGATCCACAGGTAGAAGGTAATGATTGACAAGGCGGTGCATACTATGTAGATTTTCTTTCTATGCAGAAGTCATTGTTTATTTTATAATTAACTACGTACACTATTGTACTTAATCTATACTATAATATATATACTTGTATTGTACTGTTGACCTGTTTTATATGCATAAGAAATATTGTTGCTATTTTTTTTAACTTCCTGTACTGCACAACATACACTGCAAAACCATTGTATGTAAAAAAAAATCATCAACTTCTATTAATTAATATAGAATAGTTATGGCTATAGACATTTTTTTTTTTTTTTTTTTTAGAGTTATAGATTGTTCATTATGCTAATTAGCCTTATTTGCAGTATTCAAAGACCAATGCACAAAGTGAGCTATTTTTACACACAAGTCCAAATAATAACGTAATTATATTTAAACTAAAATGTTTATGTACAATAATTCCAATAAAAAATGAAATTGTATTGGCTTATGGCCATTCAATGCAATCAGATGGAGATTTCAGTTGACGCAAAACTCTTATCTAAATACATGTTATTCCCATATGCCAACAGAATTTCATTTTTTTATTGGAATAACCGTACAAGGAAAGAATAAGTTACGTAATTTATGCTGCATTTTTACCATTATGTCATTAATGATGTAAAATAGAACAACATGAATAATTATACTGTACAAAATAATAAATATGCTATGCTATATAACATATTATGCAGTTTAGCATATTGATTATGCTGTACTGAACAAATTGTGCTGAAACTGAGCTAGCATAATTATTACAATTTTATTTTTGGCTGTGTAAATATATAAAGTTAACATGTTAATTAGGTTATTTGCAAAATTATTAAGTTATCAATGTTAAAAAAATTATTCTCAATGCAAGACGAATGATAAAAACAGTCGCTAGAAAGGAGAGAGAGGAGAGAGAGAGAGAGAGAGAGAGAGAGAGAGAGAGAACAGACATTTCTTGGCAATATTAATCGATTTCAATTTCCATAGCTTTGTTAAAAACCTCACTCAACGGAAATTACCACATTTACTGAAATCACTAAAAATACTTTTGTCACGTAGGCCGTCAGCGGTGAAATTTGTCTCATACTTTTATTGCAATGGAGGTTATCGGTTTAAAAAAAATGCTTAAAAATTACTATGGCTTAAAACACGCAAAAGTATGTCTAGTATTTCTCATTTAAATTTCTCCGAAATCGGTGGAGTAGTTTTCTCAAAAATCGCAAAAAAACGTGTTTTTCCCCATAAGCGTAATGTTAAATTAGGGGACCCTTAGCTTACCCCGCAGCACCCCGCGCGCTAAACCGATAACCTCCATTACTTTGCCACACTCGAGGTCGAAATATAAGTGAGCTACGTCAACATACATCAAAATATAATCGCATAGCTTGATATTGACATATGAAATTAGGTAATAGATGTGAAAACATATCACTATCATAGCAGAGCACTTTGCGAGTTCTCTACACCTTGTGACGTCACACAAAACTATCTATACCCTGGTCAAAATAACAACAGAGATTTCTACAACCGGATGCACCGCTTCTTCTGAAACAATGTTCCCCAGATAAACACCAAAATATTACAGGTGATCAATATAATATTGAAATCAATATGTGTTAAATTTTATTTCTATAACTTGAGTACAATACGAGAAAGAGGGGGCGGGTGCATCCGTTTATAATAATTTCTCTTGTTTTGGTAATGGTGTATGCAAATATAACTGAAAAATATAGCACTCCTTAATAAAGTCGTCAAAATGTGACACCCTTTATTCTGCTGTGCAAACCCAGTTCTAAATTAAAATTAAATCAATTTTCTCTCCATGCAAATGATTATCAAACGAACATTCACTGTAGATGTGCAATCATCATGTGTGACGCGTAAATTTACATAACTCACCCGTCAATCAATGCTATTTGAATTGTTACCTGAAGGTTACCTGAAGGTTACCTGAAGGTTACCTGAAGGTTACCTGAAGGTTACCTGAAGGTTACCTGAAGGTTACCTGAAGGTTACCTGAAGGTTACCTGAAAGTAACACGTCATTGTGGTCAGCCTATTGTACGGATAGCTTACTTCGTCGTATCTAGCACATGAAAATTTACATAACTCACCCGTCAATCCATGTTATTTGGATTGCTACTTGAAAGTTACCTGAAAGTTACAAGTCATTGTGAACAGCCTATTGTACGGATAGCTTAATTCGTCGTATCTAGCACATGAAAATAATAAATTACGTAATTATGATGCATTTATGTCATTATAGCATACATAATGCTAAATCAAATCTGTTTAACATAATAACTATGCTTTCAAAGCAGAGTTATTATGAAGTATAGCAGAGAGCATGTTGTATTAAACAAATTGTGCTGAAAACGTTAAGCTACTTTAATTGTTTGTTTTCGTCCGTATTTCTACTTATTAGATAACTTTGATTGTGTGCTTAACAATTAATAATTATTGGATATGATTCCCATTACAAAGTCCCATAACTGCCATTGTTTTCGATACCTTTGAAACTTTAAATTTTTGTTTAATTTTGCCATAAGTGAATTGATAATTTATTAATTACTAGTTTTAGCAACTCATTACGTTTAAAAATTTAGTCCCAACAAACACCCGAACATTAAACTCTGATATTCTTGATGTCAGAGGTTTTTAATTTGACATTTTATATTAAAATATAGTTTTTAAAAACATAATATTTAAATAATTATTTGTGCATCACAATTAGGCAAAATTAAATGGTTTAACTTAAAACAGCTACTTTTATTGATAATTAATGAAACACATTATATATGAGATATTAATATAACTAAAGACAAGCCTGAAATTAATGTTGCTATATAAATAATGTATTTACTTATTATTACTATGCAGTATTATGTTAATTGTAAATGCCGACTAGACCCATGCTTGCTGTAACAAACTTAATGTTACTCTCAACTGCCAGGGTCATTGACATTGTCCCTGTGTTATGTTAATTAAATGAAACTGAGATTGATTGTTTGTTATCAGGACGAGGCAAGTTAGACGAGCTGATGTCTGAAGACGAGGATGATGGAGACGTGGAGCCTCCACGTGCTTTGCCAAGGTCACCACCCAAGGTTACTCACGAGGACGCTCAACCCTCGCCTCCGGATGCCTCCCCTCCAGTTGCAGCGTAACATTTGATCAGCAGCTTCATCAAGTAGACAATTTTGTTGTGGAACTTCCGAGACTTACTTTACTGTTTACCTATATCAGTGCTGATGTAACAATTAAGTAAACATACAGTAAAGTGTACAATATAATAGGGATCTGTATCTAAATAACATATACATACATGAGGAGGTAAATAAAACTATGAGTCATCAAAAATAAACGTTGAAAACATGGTACACACTTTCGCATTTAAGTATTGTGCAAACAACGGTTATGACGTAACTAAACGTTGACAATCTAACGATAAAAACGTAAATGACGTCACAAGCGTTAGAATCACAATGGAATAAACGTTAAAATTTGCAGTTGCAAATCTACATTTTTTTTCTATTCGATCCCAACGCTTGTGACGTCACTAATGTTTTTAACGGTAAAATTTCAAATCTAAGTGACGTCATAACCACAATACTTAAAACACTGCAAAACTGAGTATAAGCTTTTCAACGCTTATATTTGTAGAGTGCAAAGGAAAGAGAAATTATGTTACAAACATCATGTACTGAAGATAATACTCAAAATTGACTCAAGTTTAGGAATTTGAAAAAAAATCAAAAATGTAAAGGATAAGTTCCATGACAAATTTGTCATTTAACAAAATTATACAGGTATAAAAAAAAAATCTAAAAAAAAAAATCATTTTCTTTTCTTATCAATTTTAATAAATAATTATTAACTTATAACTCGCAAAAAAAGAGAGATTATTTCATATAATTGTCATCTGATCTGATCTAATATTATAATAAAAAATAAAAATTGTATTTAGAAGCAAAAATTACAGCTTTGAAATCTGCTAAACAAAAACTTATAATAAATACATAGAATACAAAAAAAAAAAAAAATGTGTGTTTTTGAGCATTGCTTTTGCAGTATTAGATCAAAATAATAAATTAAAAAAAAAACAAAAAAAAAAAAAAAAGATGACAGGAACTCATGATGCATTTTTTCACTTTTCAATTGAATGTCAAAGCTTATCTGACTGTATTCCTAATAATAATCAATGTTGTAGCCAAGTAAATGTTATAATAATAAAATCTATGGTCGTATAGTAATTTAAGGTTGCATCTGACAAATTTAAACAGAAGTTTTACAAAACTGCGCATAACGCAACTAATTTTCAAGAGAGTATCAACTTTTTAGTTTTTTTATCTTTAGTAATTTCATTTGCAACCAAGAAAGGGTTGACTGACTCGCATGCTTAATTAACGATATACGTAACATTATTGATTGCTAATTTGGACTTTAATCGCAAATATATATATCAAATTGTAAAAAATAATATTTTGATGGTGATTTTACTTTAAAAAAAAAAGAGTATTATTGCATTGCAAGCATTTCAAGAAACCCTTTCTTTAATTCTGGTTAAAAATTACGTTCAGTTTTAAGTAAAAAAAAAAAAAAAATGTTACTGAAAGAAAACTCATTTTAAATTTAAGAAAAGAGGAAGATAACAGTAATAATTTTAAATAAAAAAAATACTCTTCAAAGTCCCAAATAATAATTAATTAATTAATGGTGCCAAATAAGACTAAGAAAGAAAAGAAAGCAATTTTTGAAGAGATGAATAAGTTGATTACAATATGCAGTAGACTTTGGTATAAATTATAAATATAGAAATACGAAGATATTGGCTCATATATATTACACTGAAAAATAAATAAATCTTTGTAAAAGCTTCATATAGTTCAAAATGTACAAAAAATAATAATAAATAAATAAATGTAGTTATATAGCTAATAAATATGATAGAAAATACTTCATGTTCATTTGCCGCGACATATTTAATGCGGCTTTAAAAAAAATAGTTTATAGAAACTTCATGACTTTTTTCAGTGTAAAATTTCAATATAAAAAAAAAAAGAAGCAAAATCTGATCTTTGTTTTTCTATATCTGCATTAATATATTCTAAGTCAAATCAATAATAATTTAACAAGTTTGTTATTTACATTCTCTACATTCCTGCAGGGAACATTAATTTATATTTTTACAATAAACTAATTACAAAAACTAATTATAAAAACCGCTAAGTACAACTTGTCAAGTTATGGCGGTTTATACTTATATATACTATAGCTCTCGTCCCCTAGATATACGAAGAAAAAATTATAATAAACCAAAACCCTGCTTCAGGATTGGTATTATATATATATATATATATATATATATATATATATATATATATATATATATATATATATATATATATATATATATAATGAATGTATGTGTGAAAAAAACTATAAGGTAAACGTTGCTTAGCGTCCTTTATTAAGATAATTTATTTCGATGTTTAAGATCAATAATAATATTAATAATTATATGGTTGTTAACTATTTGTACATGCAGGCAGGCAGGCAGGCAGTTATATTCAGATTATTTATAGTAAATAAACGTTGCATGTTATTAATATGTCTCTCAAGAAAAAAAAATGTGTCAAAAATTTATTGACAACATCATAATGTAATACTTGAAATAATATTTTGTTCATTGTTGCAATTTACTGCTAATGATAAAAGACTTGCGTAATAATGAAAAATTTATTATTGCATAATATTATTACGTGCAGATGTTGTCATTTATGTGGATATCTTTGCATACAAAATTACATAAGCAATTTAGCTAATGTATTTAAAATAGGCCGAATATTGTAATGCAATAAAATTTGAAATATCTGAAATCTTCTAAAAATAATTCTTTGACAAGAGATGTTTTTTTCATGTTCATACAGGCTAAAAGTTTAATTTCAGGAAATTATGAAACATTAATAGAGAAGTCCTGAAAATATATTCTTTAATTTGAAAGTACACTAATTACTTCAGAATTCAAACATCACATTTTGAAAATAACTTCTCTAGAAATATTGAAAATTTTAAAAAAATTAATAACATCAACGTTTTTTGTTCATGCATGGTTAAATATACTTTGTACTGTCAAAATATTTAATTAATTATAAACAAATCTTCCAGAAATAAAAATGTGTATTTAAAAAAAAAAAATAATAAACTTGAAAAATAGTAAAGTCAAAATATAAATGTTGAAAAATTATTTTAAAAAACCCTCGTTGGTTTGTTTATTTGCTTATGAAGTACACAAATACAATTTTAACTCTTTAAATAATACAATTAATAGTTTTTAGAAGAAAAATCATTTTAAAATATTTTAAACTACTCCAGCTTCAATTTTACTGATATCTCAATACAAACAGCTTTAAATAAAACGTAAATAAAAAACTTTGTAATGACGAGTACTTCGTAAGCAAAAATTTAAATTTGAAAATAACCGAACAACAATCTGAACCGGCAAGTAATATGTGCACAATATGCACATGTATTATATTTTGTATTATTAACTGTAATTATATTTACTACATATATTATATAACTTTAACTTATAAGAAAGAATAAAGAGGAAATTATATATAAATATGGTAATTATGTATTCTTCATGTTATTAAATAGAGTTTTGAGATAAAATAAAAACAAATTATCGATAAAAAAAAATGTTAGTTTTATTTCAAGTTTTGTTAAAGTATTTTTTTAATCATTATTTTTGCAATTACAGTAAGTTGAAAAATAAAATTTTAGCATTACAAAGAGAAAGACAAACAACTACACGACAGCTATGATGTACTAGGGACTTTTGGTAATTGTAAAGCCCAGATTACTCGGATTATACGTATGTTGCAATAACTTTTATAAGCTCACAGAGAGAGAGAGAGAGAGAGAGAGGGGGGGTTGCTTTTGAATTATGAGTAAAAAAAATTTAAATCATTGCTGGTGACAGATGAACCAAAGTCGACAATACACCGGAACTACGTGTTAAAAGATTGTACGCATATCACTTTAAGGGGGTAGGTGACCGACTGATATCTCGCAAACTAGGACGGTTGCGAATAATAATAAATAACACAAAGTAAAGAAGAAATGTTACTTAAAAATTGAGGTATGTCAAACATGTAAAAACACGATCAAATATTTAAGTTATTACTCTTTTAAGATAACATGTAAATGTGGAAATTTAAATTTGAGCGGGAAATTTTAGTCAAATTAGAAACTTTTTTAAAATTAAAAAAAATCATTAAAAATTTGTTTGGTATAAAAAAATATATTTTAAATTTACTTGATTTTATTTGAAAATTATAGTGTTTGTTTTATTGAAATTAAATCATGTACAAAAAATTATTGGGAAAATATAGTTGTTCTTTTAGCGATTTCCGGTCCAAGTCGGTCCCCCTCCCCCTTAAGGCAGCTAGGAAATAAGCTAATACGGGATTTGACTGAAAAATTGTAAAGAAAGAAAAATCTGGAATTTTGCACAGTGATACATTAGGATAAGGTATCTTCAAAAACGAAAAAAACAATTTTAGTGGGTCACCATGCTATAGATTTTAATAGATTTTAAATTATTAGTTTTTTGAAGCTTTAGACCCATAAATACCCATGTTAATTTCAATAACTATTTTCTCTCCTATCTGATGGTACTGAAAATTCTTATGATAGGTATAGCTGTTACTATTAACTTTCAAATGTCATCATAAAGTTTGTAAGTTTTGTTTTTAAATTGAAAAGCTACAAGTCATCTGAATACAAAGACGAGATCTAGGCCAGGTATATACGTACAGTCCATGTCAATCTGTCTCCGTCACCTAGCTCACAAAGAAAACAAATCGCAAGAAAAGGCACACACACACACACACACACACAAAGTTCTTTTATTTTAAAACTGCACGAATAGAAAGAACTTCTTACTATACGCGTTTTTCTCTTTAATTATTATACCACCATTATGTCAGAGGAGCAATTATCCTATAAATTATAACAGTTAAATATATATCAACCTGTAACAGCTATTGATATACAATAACGATGTTCATAAACCCTGGTCCTTTGTTACAAAAAAAAAAAAAAAAAAAAAAAATGCGCAATTCCATTTAAAAAGCATTGAGTGATCGTCATTTGTTTGTGGTCTGGAGCACGGAAAACAGCCAGGATTACGAGCATCATTATGAACTTCTAATTTAGATAAAGCATACTTAAAAAAAATTAAGCCTATTAGATGACATTGCAGTCAGGTTTCAATATGTAATTTCAATATGTCAATACAATAAGTTGTTTAACGATATGTAACAGGTGCATTTATTGTTAAATGTGTTATATTATAAACTTTGCGCCGCAAATCGTAAAATAGCATTTTGTTTTAAATGATAAAAATTATTTTGCTACGAAAAGTTATAAAAAAAAAATTAAGAATATGTGAATGCACATTAATGTGTAATTCCTTTTGCAATTTGTAGAATATATAACTGCGTCATTTAAAGTAAATTTTACCTTTTAGTAAATCCAAGATTACTGAGGCTATTAATTAAGTTACTGTTTTGTAGATTATGCATATGTAATCAAAGTAGTTTAGGTTGACATTTTAACTTTATGTCAAACCAGATAAGAAAATGTGTAACAATCAGTCAACAATACATAATAGATATAAAATATATCGACATCTTTGTATATAGAACTAAATCTAATTATCATGCCAGTTATATTGCAATAATTTTACTAATTAACTTTATCAATGAACCACCACCTACACGTACCATGCTATCAGGTAATCAAAATAACCAGATATCGTAATTTATAGGATGATAATTTTACTATTATTAGAATCTGTTTCTATAAAGCTATCCGATAATGAATCTATTATATTATCCAATGTGCGTATATAGGCAATTAGAAGCTATAATTTGAAACACATCATAGAGTAAAGCAAATTAATTATTATAATTTATTTCAGCAAACAATACTGCGAGCATGTATACGAGTACGTGCTATTTAATTAACTATACAGAGCGTCCACAAAGTAGTGAAAGAAACTAAAATTGAATATCTCTCTGGATTTTTGAGCTATTTGGATGAAACCACCACCCACCGATAGCAAAAATGAGCAAGTTTTTTAAAATGCCCATTTTATAATAAATACCCCTTATAGTTTTTGTCCTTTAGGGGGTGAAAATCAAACACACGATTTTAAATTTATATCCTTTTCAATGCTTTTTATATAAAAAAAAAATCAAATTTAAAAAAAACTCTTTGCCGTGGCTTTTGAAGGTCATTTACCTCCCATAGTAAAAAAAAAAAAAAAGCAAAAATTAATTTTGAAATAAATAACCCTCTTTATACGTAAATAAATAAAATAAGCTCAAGATTATTAAATGACTTTCTTTCAATGAAAACTAATGCATATATTGTACTCAACAAAATTAGATAAAATTACATTACGTACTTACATTATTTAATTTGATATCTTCCACAGTATTTATCTTATAAGATATACCCAAGTTTAAGTTCAAAAAAATCTGTATCTTACAAGTTAGTATTTTATAGCAGGTTATATATGGGCAACTTAGTTCATATAACAGAATGAGACACTTTCAAGTGCAGATATAAGTTAAGCATGGCTGAAATGTAAATTTTGAACTGCGGGAACACAGCCATGCTAATGTTATTGTGTATATACTAGGGACTAGCCACTTCTTTTTCAAATATAACATTGAAAACCATTATTTCCCCTCCCCCACACCCAATACATAAAAATTATAATTTTTCTATAATATAAATAGTCTCAGTTTCGCAATGAAACCTTAATTTTCTATTGTATATGAAACATTTTCTGTACCAAGTGGAATAGAATGGAACAATTCACCGGCTCATTTTTTAGAATAAATAACGAAATTTCATTTATTAATAAATTAAACAATAAATCAAAAAGTCGTTTTAAATATTTGGAAAAGAAGTAAAATGTGTTTATTCATATATCTGACATAATGATATAACTGCGTTTTGTTTTATGTTAATACCATTTAAATTATATTATTGTTTTTATAAATATTATGTAGTAGTATATATATACTAGTATTATAAAGTATTATACAGTATAGTCTTATTGTATTTCTTTCTCATCATTGCAATAACAGTCACATTTTACATAATGTTTGCTGTGTATACGCTGCACTGTTATTTCTTCACTCTATTCATAAATTATATGAATATAGTAATATACTGAATATATAAAGAATATATTTATTATATAAATTATAATTTAAAAAATAAAAATAAAATAACTACTCTGTTGTTCTGGAACTTGAAGTAAAATCTTTATCTATTCTATACATGAAATTTTAACGAAATTTGCCTCAAAATTAACTTGATTTATTTCCTCGTAATAGACAACTTGCATACCGTTTTTTTAAGGTCTTAAAAAATTCTTTAGGAAAAATAAATAATATTGGTGCATATAAAACTTCTTACAAAATGCGCCTTCATATTTAAAATAATTTTTGAAATTCAAATTTTATTTGAAGTAAAGACGGTGGCCATTACGCCGAAAGACGGTTCGCGTTTCTTTTGCATTTTAATTGTTGAAATCGTTCAAACGAGTTCGCACCAACTGAAGAATTTTTTTCAACGGCCGAATTTTTTAAACAGCTCTGTTGGAGAAAATACAGATTTTTTAAAAAATTCGGACGTTGAAAAAAATTCTTCAGTTGGTGCGAACTCGTTTGAACGATTTCAACAATTAAAAAGCAAAAGAAACGCGAACCGTCTTTCGGCGTAATGGCCACCGTCTTTACTTCAAATAAAAATTGAATTTCAAAAATTATTTTAAATATGAAGGAGCATTTTTTAAGAAGTTTTATATGCACCAATATTATTTATTTTTCCTAAAGAATTTTTTAAGACTATAAAAAAACGGCATGCAAGTTGTCTATTATTTAATTGTTGTATTTAGGCGAGCTCATTGTCATCATCGTAACAGTGTCGTAAGAGACTTAGGATACATTATATAGGAACAATTTAGGCGGAGGGAGGGAGGGAAGAAGGCTTTTAATATTTGACAGTATGAAATACAGCTATCAAGCAAAGTACAGATGATATACAGTATACATACGTGTGTACAAATACATACTGTAGACATAGCAAGCAAGTGCAGATGGTACTTTTATTGCACCTAATAGTATAATAACTCGGATTGACGTCTACAAATAGCTTTGTTATATAATAATGATGTTGAAATATATCACCCAATATTTACTTAACTCCAAGTAAAAATGTTTCGTCACATTTTTTTATTTGTCGATTTTCTAACTTTATATTTCTACTTTAATAATTCAGTGTTTATTTTACATACATATTTCCTACCAAAATTATGTTTCATTTATAAAATTTTCTGAACTTTAAAGTCTAAGAAACGTATTTATCATGTAAAGTATATAATATCAGCTCTTTAACCAGATCCTACTGGCTGCAAGAAACAAAGCTTCCCCTCGATGATACATGACGAGATGTGACTATTGTATGTACATATATACACATATTTTATATACGTATATATATATATATATATATATATATATATATATATATATATATATATACGTGCACACACATTACAAAAAGTGTTAAAAATAATATATAAATGTGTTATAGGAACGTTATAAAAGATAAAGATGTTATAACCCACACAGCACAGATTGAGATATCATATTATGCTTTTTATATACATATACCAAAGGTAATTATATGTATAATATCCGTATATAGAAGGGATGTTGATCGTATGAGAAACGTTCAAACGTCCTACTTCGTGCGTAGATTATACGTATATCTCAAGACCCAAAGTATATGTATACCATACGGATACTATACGTATAGAAGGTAAATGCTTTTTTAAGAAAAAAATAAAAATATTAATTGTATACCAATTACTGTGGTATTAACTCCAAATCTGATACGTACCCAACTCACTCATTACATGCCCCGGCTCACTTATTGTTTAACACTTAGCACACTACAGCGGACTTTTATATTGCTATATTTTAATATGTCAAGTTGGGTATTTAAGCTTTACATTTTGGGGAACCTGACAGTAGTGACTTCTTCAAATGCCAAGCCATACAGCTAATAACTTCTATCAGTTATAAAAACAATACAAAATAAAGTATCAATTTTATAAAAAAAGTTATGATTCTACACATTACCATTTATAATTTTTTTCAAAAGTCACTCCAAACTTTTAATTAACAATCCAAATTACATTTTATGTTTTCTTTGGAAGTTTTTGATTTAGAACTTTTAAAAGCATTTTGATTCAAAGATGAATTAAAAATGAAGCTAATATTTAAGTTTCAAAAACTTGGTTATTAAAATACGCTGTAATTAGCACTTTTAATTAACATCTATTAAAGGTTTGGAGGTATACGTTTAGTAAATGTATACAAATAGTTTATGTGTAGGTGTAATTTTTAAAAATATAGCATTCCATTTCTATACGTATAATATACATTTACACTCCATATGTAAAATATACGTATAGCAGTATACCAAATGAATACATATATTATATGTTTGAAAATAATATGCATATATCTGGTATATGGTAGATGAAAGGTATATGTATATTATCTCATTGTGTGCTGTGTGGAAAATGATATAAATATACGTCATCAAGAATATAAATGAAAACACATTTCTCTGTCTCAAATGTTATACTGTGTATTAAAATTATTTCACAAATATATATTACTATGATTCTTCTTTGTTATAATTATGTGTATATTAAATATAATGAAGAAATACTTTGGCTAGTATATATTGTTTAAAGAAAGTCATAGCACCATGTAAGTGGGTTTGTACCTTTTTTGGCCTCTAATAAAAACCTATTAATAATAATTATAATAATATTACAAATACATACGCATATCATATCTATGTGCAGTCTCACACAGTGAGGAGAAACCTTGTAAAGTAAACAACGTGCGCTACAATAATAATAATAATAATAATTAACGGCTTTTATTGGGCGAAATCAGGCGTACAACCTCTCAAATTAACCCAACTGTTTAACAGTACAGTCAGTTACAATTTTTGTTAGTAGCATCAACATATAACGTAAAAATTATTCTTTTAAAAAGATTTTTATTGATAATTTTTAATTATGATTTGGTAATTTATTTACTGGAATTTTAATTTAAGTCAAATTTCTTTTCACTTAAATTATTTAAATTGAAAATATATATACACTTAATAGTTTAATTAGAAAACAAAAATTGGTTAGTACTTAAAAATAGTTAATTGAGAATTTATCTACATTAATACATATTAGTGGGAGTTTTTATTATACATTTTAGAACAACATAATCATAACAAGGATCACTCTAAATATCGCTCAAAAAGTAGTTTTTTTAGTTGCGATTTAAACGTGTTTATTGCAGGTGAATTTCTAATTTGTTAGGGTAATCTACAATGTTATTGTAGACCTGGTAATTATATACTACATAACTACTACATAATATACTATATTGTACTGTACATATACATACACATATTATATCATAGTGCAGCCTCACACAGTGAGGAGAAACCTTGTAAAGTAAACAACGTGCGCTACAATGTTATTGTAGACCTGGAATTCATGATGTCATAAAAGTTACAGTTTTTTGAACCCCAGTTTGTGATAGTCATGAATTGTTCATTCATGAATTCATGAATTCATGAATTGTCATGAATTGGGCGTGGCTTATCCTGAGAAGTGGTGGCATTTACGCTGACTGCACGCGCTTTGGAGCATTCGGGAGATAGTGTTCAGGTAACTGACCAGTATCGGCTGTCTTCTCCAAGGTTTCTATGGTTCCCTTGGACGGGTAGGTAAATACCGAGACAGTTCCCATTAGGCCACAGCCGCCAAACCTTCCCTTCAACCCTTCATCCTACCTCCTATCTCCCCCGTACTCGAATGCTATAGCATTCTGAGGAATTTGACAATTCCATATATAAATAACCTTCAACAAGTGCATTCAGTGCATCTTGATTGTAAGGAGAATGGAAGTATAGTGGCAAAAAAAAAAAAAAAAAAAAAAAAAAAAACTTTTTGAAATCAGGATCACTTTAAGATATTTTATTTATTATTATTATTATTTTAACGAGGCTTTGGCACTAAGGAATTTTGATTTATGAGAGGTCGTGGGCTCTCTTCTCGGTAGATACAAATGTTTCAGAGACTCTAATATGGTATATGGACTGACAAGTGAGTGAGTGAGCGGCTCTCCACACGTTGATACCACGCAGTGTGTTTTCCACTTTGTCAAAGTTGAAATGATGCTCAACAGGTTGACTCACTTCTCTGGTCCATGCAGTATCAGTCCTGGCAGCGCAGACCACTTTCACATCCTTACGCTTTGACGCCATGTTTGTGGTGCCTAATGCATTGCCCAGCATAAGGGAAACGTCATTTTACATCATTTGTCACCTTGATAAAAGTTTATTTCGACTGTAAGCACTTTTCTCACGTTCTTCTAGCTTATTAGGAGCTAGAAATAAAGCTTAGATTGAGGTTTGAAGCTTTGATTGCTATTCAAAAAGTAACAAAAAGTAATGTTTTTCCTATGCTGGCCTGTGTATTCCTGACCAACATAATTCATGATGTCATGTATTACAGGTCTACAATAGAAACTGTAGCACAGGTTGTCTACTTTACAAGATTTCTCCACAAATTGTGAGGCTACAGAAGGTTTAAGTGTATGTATAATAGTCACATCTCGTCATTTATCATTGAGAGTATATTTTTTGTTGACACCGAGATCTGTTTAATTTGCAAGACACTTTGATTATATATATGTATATATATATATATATATATATATATATATATATATATATATATATATATATATATATATATATATATATATATATAATATATATATATATATATATATATATATATATATATATATATATATATATATATATATATTAATAAAAAATAAATACATACATGAGTCCCACCAAGACAATGATGATCTTATTGGTGGGTGCTTAATCCACATATAAAAATGTTGGTAAGCATAAAATTTTTTACAATAATAATTAAACAAAATTAGGATATTTCACTTTTTTAAAAAAAATAAATAACCTCCGTTCATAAACGTTCACAAACATATGGGGATCTTAATCATGCAGGGGTTAAATATAATGGTTCCCTGGATACCGTTAGTAAAATGTTATTAAACTGTATAGGAATTAAAAGCTAAAAATTACCAGTAAATACTTTAGAAATTACTGTGAAATTATAAAATAAATTTAAATTAACATTGAAAAATTATCTAAGGTAAGTTTATTTTGTTTTTAACAGCTTTAATGTACAGAAAGGTGAAAGTTATGATTAAGTTTTTACGTGCGTAAAGTTAATCTCCACTGCAATCTAATCCCTCCTACACACAAGCCAGAAAGCAAGCAGGGCGGCGCACATAAAACACAATTAAAGGATTATCGAGAAGTATTTTATTATGTGTAGTTTTATAACAAGTCGATTTACTTGACGCTCGAAATGTTTCGTCAGAATTGTGTTGATGAGCTACAATCTCGTATTAAACATACTCCAAACTTCCAGTTTTTATACACAGCTAGGTTCAATAAATACACACAAGTCTTATGAAATATATTTGTCTTGCCTCTGTTATTTAATTTAAATTTGTTTTTATGCCTTTTAGTTAGTGCTAGAATATGCTTTGTAGCAACACATTATTAACACTAATTACTAATATAATATACATTATTATGTATGTATAACAAGTACTGTAAAAATATACTGTATATTAATAATAATATATAAATATATATATCTGATAAAAAATGAAATTTTATCCTAGATATATTAATTGTGAAAAATATTTTACAACTTATTGATTTTTTTTTCTATGTATGATTTAAATTTTATTAAAAATTATAAGAATTTCTCCTAGAGTACTCTAGAAAATACTTACATATAAAAAAAATATAATTATAATAATAAGATGACTGAAACTATTTTATAAAATAACTTGTATTCCTTTGTATTTTTGTAATCAATATTAAATATCAATTGGTATTATAATAGAGAAACTGAAGTAGAAGATTGAATATAGACATAATATAACAATAAAACGGGCAAGTAGATAACTAGCCTGAGTCATTGCTCCATAAGAAAGCATGTAGACAGGAACACAAAGTGGTTTTTTTTTTTTTTTTTTTTTTTTTATATATATTTACTGTATGTCTTACTAAGCCCCCGTATTCGAGAGGAACGTTGAGCAGTGACAGAAGGTAGCCAGGAAAGACGCAAGCGCCCATGTTAAACCTGATCTACCCTTTGAGGGGTGAAAGGATGTAAAGGAAGAGGTAGAGTGTTGGTAGAAAGGATTGGAAGGTAGCGGCTGTGGCCTATATAGTTAGGAACTGCCCAGTCATTCGACAGGGTGGTGCATGCAGGAAACCACAGAAAACTGCATGCGTGGACAGCCGACATCCAAGTATTACCTTGGATGCCTGGCCGACCTCTGCAACTCAGTAGCACACACACAAGTCAAGCCACACCGCCAACCAACATTCCACACCAAGCACAGGTGACTCTTCATGAAAAGTTCCTCTGCATGTATCGAACGCTGGCCGACGGCATGGAAAACAAGCATGATAACCACTGCGCCACAGGGCCGGTTGTAGACAGGAAAGAACACAAAGTCGTCTGCTAGCACTTTGTTAGTATTGTTGAGCTGCCAGTTGGTTTATTTTATCACTAAACCTACTTTTGCAACGTCTGCTATTGTCTTTATATTCACCATGGTTATTGCAATAACTTTTCATCCAATTATCAAACAAATAATTCCAATATGTCAAAATGTTTTTTTTTTCTCTCCATCATTCCCAACATCCCCAGTGTAACTTTCTACGTTGCTATCTTTTCATTTTGATTTGTTTATTTTTTCTTCTTTATTCATTCAAGGTGCACATAAATGAGATTAAAGTTTGGTTATTGTTATTATTTTTAAGTTTGTATGATGTCCATGAGCTATTTATTTTTCGCAGAACATATCCGCCTGCCTGCCTGCCTTACTGCCTACGAGTTAAATATTTATTTTGGACTCAAACATACACATTTTAAGTAAAATTACTTCACAAAATTTGAAACTTTAGTTTAAATGTTTTTCTCAAAGTTCTCATTATAGTTTTGTAAGCCTGTTTGAAGATTTCGATGTATAGTAAATGACTTTCAAGAAAAATACTTTCAGCATGCATAATTGTTTATATGAAGAAGTGAAGCTTTGTGATTAGTAAAAGTAAAG